>CM069459.1:7401307-7636500 GCA_035610835.1 Ophiura sarsii | reverse complement strand
AATTTGACAGTGTTTACGATAAATGTGTGTAAAAAGGTACCGTATTATCCCTATTAAGCGCCCATGCCCTTATAAGCGCCCACCCAAATTTTTTCCAATGACTACTAAAAATAATCCCTTATAAGCGCCCATCTTTTCAATTACCCACCGTGTATGCATTAACATATATTCGGAGTAATTTTGTTATACCATTCACAGGGTATTCATAGTGTGTGATTTTTAAGAACGACGCATACTAACCGATGTTGGTGTGAAGGGTATAACAGAATTATGCCAATATTTCAGCGATAAGTAACAGTAATGTTTATAAGCTGGTGCAAGCCGCCATCTTTGTTTTTTATTCATGGCTTAAATACAACATCGCGCCTGCTCGAGAATAAACAAAGTTTTTGGAAGAGCACTTGAAGCTTGTCGTAACATTGACGACGACGCAATGTCAATTTCTTTCCAACGTTACAGTTTACAACTTACCTAATGGATTTAAACACCATGGTGTTTCAGGCAGCATGTCTGATTGCCATAAAATGCATCCGGACCACAATCCTGGCACTTGGTATGGTTTTTGTTCAGTTTTATCTGTGCATGGCATGCAGCACAATAGGACCCTGGAAAGGTAAAATGAACTGCCAGTAATTCGTCTCCGAGTGATGCCCATTCATTGTCATTGCATGGTATGTGTTCCGACGCAGTGGCATATTGTCCAGGTAGTTGTTTTTCTTCCTCTATAACAGGTAGCTGATGGTCAGGTAGCGGCACAGGAACAGGAAGCTGCTCTGATATATTTACCCTTCGAAGTGGTACTTGAACAGTATCAACAAGGCCATTGGCTTGCACTGTTCTTATTGAAAAGCGCGGGAGTTTTGGTCACCTTGACATTATTGCCTGTAGACAAGAATCATGAAAACAATAACAGTTATTAACGAAAGATTGATACACCCCTACTGACACAACACACAAATTGTTGTGTCCACCTATACAAAGAAATATAGACTTGTTTGTACAGCAGATCAACAAAAGGATAATTAAAACATGACATCAAAATGTATCTGTGTCATGAATATTAAATTTGCTTTGCCTTAACTCATTAAAAGGTCTCTACATTACATAAAGTCCCAACAGGAAACAGGGTAAGAAATTATAAGTTGTAATGATCAATTCATGAAGAAAAAAAGTAGAAATTAATTAATTATCCCTAAGGACAACAAAAATAAATGGTTGTGTTGCCATCAGCGACCGACCCTTAAATCGTATAAACTAGGGTCACATTTTCTTTTTTCTTTCAATTTCTTTCAATTTTTTTAATTTTTTTAAATTTTTAAAAAAAAAATTAAATTTAAATTTGATCTTTAAATTAATCTCTAAATGTTACCATTTCTTGCGTGAAATGAATTTAAAGTAAGCTTAAATAAATGGTTTTAGACTATTATCACACTAGAAACATTAGTTAAATTGACTTAAGGCCTACACCAATTTTGTCTTAACATAAACTATTTATTTTTCAGCCAAGAAAAAAAAAATTCTGACTGACCGACCCAACTTTAATTTTTTAGCATTTGAGGGCAACACAACTGGGTTTTTTTGGCCTAATTTGGCAATGCATTTTGCCATGTATTTTTAGGCATTATGGATTCTTGGATACCTTCATACTAAGACAAAAAAATGATATTGATGGGTGGATGGATCTGGCAGGCTTCTGTTAAAAATGACACTTTGTTATTTTGTTATTTAATATTAAATGTTATTCTATAACCAATTCTATTGATTTTGGTGTCAAATTGTGTTATTTTGAAATCAATGTTTGTAAGAAATGGATGGGTTTTCTTATATTAAAGGTTTATTATGTGATCTTTCCAGGGAACGCCCTCAACATCAATTGAAAATTGAAAGTAGATTTTCTTGCAGATTTACATTTCTAATCATAAATCATGCATACATTCCAAGTTACAGGGCGATACGATTCTTAATTTCTTCAAAATCATGGTTTTAGAGTGAAAATAAACTGTCGGGATTCCGACAGTTTATATTTTTCACTCTAAAACCATGATTTTGAGGTAATTAGGAATTGTATCGCTCTGTAACTTGGAATGTATGTATAATTTATGATCGGAAATGTAAATCTGCAAGAAAATCTACTTTCTAAAAAAATATCATGAATAGAGGGCGCTCTCTGGAAAAGATCACATAATATGCCTTTAAAGTGTGAGGGCGCTTTCTTTAGTCACACACCTACTCGATATAATCTTTCTTTTTTTCTTTAGCTAATCAGCTCAAAGACGGCATTCACAAAAGTTTATTCTGAAAATCTGAGCTCATAATTATTAAACACCTTTTCGTTTTGACTGCGACCCATTTATTTTAGTATCGTCATGCTCAGGGTATGAACAGGGCTGTCAACTTTTGGGATTTGCTGGGAGGGAGCAAGGCTCAAGATAAGCAGGCGCTGGGCGATTTTTACCCCTTGGTCCTTTTGCCATAGCGCCTGGTAATGCTGAAAAACCGAGCGCTGATATTTTGTCCAAACTAGCACCCGTTGACGATTGGGAAGCTTGCCCAAGACTTTCTAATTTCACGTTGACAATGCTGTCACGCTGGATTTAATAAAAAGTTAGCTCCCGGTAGACTGAAAGTAGCTCCCGGTTCTCAATAAATCCCATGATCCGGGCACTAGCCAGCAGCTGAAATCTTGATAAAAAGTGTGAAAAGGGGGGGGGGGGGGGGGGGGGGGGGGTAGCGATTACGTTTTTCTCAAGTCCGCCCACAAAATTGCAAAAATTTGGGTCAAAATTTCAAAAAATATTAGAATTAGGTTTAAAAAATAAAAAAATTGCCCTTCCATCCCTCACATCCTTCCGTCCCTCAAGGAGGGAAGGAAATCAATAGATAAAATGCTTTCCCCAGTGAAAATGACAAATGGAAACTAAATTGAACATGTGTACTTGCTAATGATGTTTATTAAATGTATTATAAAGTGAAATTAACATTACGATTTTAAGTAGGGGTCGTTTTTGATGCGTGAGAGATGAACATCAATATAAATGGGTAACACAACCATTCTGTACACTTAACAATATTTTATTGACACTATGCAACTTTTATTAACTTTTCTCACAAATTATGAATTCGAGAATAAAACCATTTATGAATATCAAACAATTGCAAGTCCAATGCACTTGGGATAGCCAAGGGACGTCGTTAAAAATGTGTGAGGGACGGACACTTTTTTATGTGAGGGAAGGACAAAATGAGACTAATTTTTAAAACAACAATATTGATCAAATTCAATTTGAAATATAATATTTGACAGTTAACTAATAGCATTTCAGAGAAAAAAACAAGAAAATTAGTTTTAGTTGGGGTGTAGGCCCCTTTTATGACCTTATTTCATAATGTGAGGGACGGATATTATTGTCCTTCAGCAACACATTATCATTTATATTTGTTTTACATTGCTTAAAGTGATTTTAATCAATTGAGATATAATCTGTGACATAAGAGCATTTGTAAACAAGATTACAGCAAAATAAATAATAAATTTGACAACAGCTGTGATGCAAGGGAAAAAACAACAATAACATGAGGAACGGACGGAGAGTAAAGTGAGGGACGGACATCACATTTAAAGTTAAATTACTAGGACCAATAAGGTTTCAGGGACTTGTAATATTTATTTTTGGAGAGCTAACAGGGTCTGTCGATAGATAGGGGTACTTTGTTATTTAAAAAAAGGTTTAGTAGCTAGGAGACAAAAAAGTTGTATTTTTTCTGTCGGACAAAATCACTGGAATTCGCATTTTACGAGCTCTAACCGCTACATAAGTTGATGTTTATTGAAAGTGTCATCACATATCATGAAATGGTTTGTATACTTACAATATGTAAAGGATGTATTCACTATTTTCATATTCAAACCTCAATTTTCTTTTAGGCTAATGCAAGTGAATTGTTAGTTTCCCGTTACCCGACCGACTCACATTTTGGTCCCGCGTGAATATTTCATTATTTGGTAAATATTTCATTATTTGTTTGTTTAGAAAAAATAAGCGAAGTTTGACTACAATTTTATCGTATTTCATCAATAAATATAAGTACAAATACGATGTAAATCGAATACTCGACATAAAAAAGTTTACGTTTATTATAATTAGGCCCTTATTTGGACATCGTCCGTTCCCCGTAAATGGGCGATCGAACTTCAGAATGGGCTGGGTTACACAAGAACATGAGAAGACAAATTATTTCGCAAGTAATTGTGAAATTAAAAATATTTTGTTAATAGCATTTTATTCACACACCACCTTTAACATTCGGAGAAAAATTAAATCAAGAATGCGTTTAATTTACACAACACATTTTGATACATGTTTATAGAATATTTGTATAAAATCAAAACACACCCCTCCGTTTCAATAGTGACACGGTCCTGGAGATCAAAGCAAACACATTTCGCCGCGATGATGCAAAAATTGCGATTCTCTTGCGCTCAGGTAGCGACGGTTCGGCTAAAATTGTGGCTTTAGAAGTGAACCTTTACATATGGCCCTCGCCAAGAATATTTTCCTCAGGGGTATAGCTACATTTCGGTATATAATGCTATTTGCTAACTTTAAGGATTTCATGGCGAAATGCATTTATACGCCGAAAAAATGAACAAATTTGTGCGAACATTTTTGTTTGTTTACAATTTTGCGGTTTCCAAATAAGGTTCGCTATCCTAGTAATTTGCATATGAACAGTGGGTTATCTCAAATCAACAACACTTTGTTACTGTACTTAAGGTATGGGGGAGTTGTTGAACAAATTATAAATCGCGATTGCATAAACCGGCAACTGCATTTCGCCATAGACGGTTTGTACAATAAATAGCGATACTTTTGATATGTTGCAATATGAAAATATATTGTAGAACGATTGATCACGGATACTGGTGCATAAAAGTATCCATATGAAATCGATTCCAGCATAAGATACGGGTGCTAAGGATGTCTCATAAAAAAACGACCCACTGGAGCGGCACGTCCCCGTATGCCTTACATACGTGAGTACCCCCCCCCCCCCCGCGGGGAATTACAATGATCAAAAGTATACAGATGGAAATGTTTCGCGCGCATTATGTCCTCGAAATGCAATATTTGTTGGTACAACTACAAGCTTGTTTAGAGCTAAAATGTACCTCAACCATAGTAAAGTCGAGAATTTTCGCGAGCTACGTGCGCATTTCTTTAGTCAGACAATATATCCATAAAGTTGAATCAAACACATTCCTAATAATTATAACTTTAATTGACTAGTGCCGATTCATATATCGTCGTGCGAGTGCAACAATGTCGTAAGTGACATTTTGGCGAAATTGACTTTTTTATATATGTTAAAAGAGTAAGTAATTGCGCTCATTTTAAGCTAATTTTGAAGTTCTAAAACAAATTAATTATGTTTTAATTAATAAAAAACAATATCGTAAGTGCACTTTAATTTAATTTTATATTATTCCGAGTGCAACAACAACGTATCTACCACTTACGATGTTCTTGCACTCTGTTTCTCATATTTTCTCAAGTTTTCTCAGTGCAATAATAACGTATCTGCCACATACGTTGTTGTTGCACTCTGATTTTCATATTTTCTCAAGTTTTCTCAGTGCAATAATAACGTATCTGCCACATACGTTGTTGTTGCACTCTGATTTTCATATTTTCTCAAGTTTTCTCAGTGCAATAATATCGTATCTGCCACATACGTTGTTGTTGCACTCTGATTTCTCATATTTTCTCAAGTTTTTTAAGTGCAATAATAACGTATCTGCCACATACGTTGTTGTTGCACTCACTAGATTTGTTATTGCAGATACGTTATCTAAAAATGTCAATATCTTTTCAAATACTTATTTTTATGACACGATGTTCAATTTATATCATCAAAGAAAATAATCTTTATACTTCCATAACATAATATGTTTACTCAAAAACGCAATAAGTATGAAAAACATAAAAATGCTTCTCTTGCAAATACAGCAAAATGCAGATACGATATTGTTGCACTCGCACGACGATATAGGCCTATGGCATATTGCAGACTCTTAATAATCATGCAATCTAGAAGAGAGGCAGGATCCCATTATGGTTGCAGCAGAAAGAACTTTAGGCGTGCGTGCCGGACGGAGCAGGCATCCCTGCCCCCTCCTCCCCCACCAATATTGACTGTCGTGTCGGTTGAGATTGGCACTGTCGGTTCGTTTGACAAGAGGAATCATGGAATTATGATGGTCAAAAGTACAGATGGAAATGTTTCGCGCGCATTATGTCCTCGAAATGCAATACGGTATTTGTTGGTACAAGCTTGTTTAGATCTAAAATGTACCTCAATCATAGTAAAGTCGAGGATTTTCGCGAGCTACGCGCGCATTTCTTTAGTCAGACTTTCATTTCTTGCCCGCCTCCCCCCCCCCCCCCCCCCCCCCCCCCCCCCATATATGAAAAACATAGCTTCGCCACTGTTGTGCTATTTTGGGTATAAGGCCTTCGATTTGGTGATATGCCATATGCCTACTACTATTATTCCGCTATTATTGACAAGGTTTTAAGAGTTTTTGAACTAAAACATTTGTTTTTAAATGATATTAAAGATTAACATTTGCGATTACGTATTATTCCAATACGAATTCAAAATTTAGGGTTTCGCGTGGCCACCGTCGTCTGGAAGATTTTGTTTATATGAAGTAATGAGATGTAAACATTTTACCCCGAATTTAGGCCTAACTAGTATGGTTGCCTCTCCAAGTATAGATTCTTTAACTTAGCACTTTGGCGTAACTTTGTTGTCGGCACTGTGGTGGTGGGGGGGGGGGGGGGGGGGGTGATTTGCTGTTAAGCACCAATTGCGCACCAGGGGGTGTCTGAGGGGGCTTGCCCCCCCTCCCCCCCGAAGAAGCTGAAAGATTTTTAAACTGGATTCACGCGATTTGGTGAATGCTTTTAGTCAACATTTAGATAAACTCATGTGGCCCTTTCATACACCAATCGCCACGTTTTTTATCACATTTTGACCCTAAGTACCTAATTTTGCAAGAATTGTTGTTTTCTGTTGATAATTTGTGTAAATTTGAAAAAACGACTCATTCATTTATGACAAATTTGGCACTAAAAATGGGTATATGAACATTTATTTATATACATACACATGACTTGGTGACTTGCCATAAGGTCTAAAACCATTTGGTCTAATACCCATTTAGTCTAATACCAATTGGTCTAGCACCAGTTGGGATAAATTTCAGTTGGTCTAACGACCATTTAGTCTAATGTCAATTGGTCTAATGTGGTATTATTTCCACTTGGTCTAATATTCATATGGTTTAATAACCATTTGGTCTAATGCCCATATCATTTATTAATCATTTAGTCTAAAACCCATTTAGTCTAATACCAATTTGTCTAAACCCAGTTGGGCTAAATGTCAGTTGGTCTAACATCCATTTATTCTAATATCCAATTGGTCTAATATCCAATAGGTCTAATTCCCAAATGGTCTAAATGCAATCGGTCTAATACCCATTTGATCTAATATCCAATTGGTCTAATATCCATTTTGTCTAATATCCAATTAGTCTAATAAGGTAAAAATTTCCATTTGGTCTAATAACCAATTCGTCTAAAACCCATTGGTATAATACCCATTTGGTCTAATACATATATAGTATAATACCAATTTGATTTAGCTGTTTGGGCTAAGTATGTGTTGTATAATAATCAATTAGTCTGAAACCCATTAATTACATACATACATTTTAACATTTAATATCACGTTTTAGGCCTCTGTGTTTTAATAGTTAGCCCTGTACATGTATCTTCTGCCCATTCCTAAAAATTGAGAGAAGTAGATAAGAGTAGCCCATGCAAGTACAAGTGAATATGGCCAATATTTCCACTGACAAAGTAACCTTGAGCGTACAAGCACTATTGGATGGTCATGCAACCCTGACCAGATTGCCCACGGCTATTGACGTACCATATAATATGACTAGTGAGAAAACAAGGTCTTCTAAAAAACTGGATGGACAAGTGTTTTTAGTGTCAAAAGGATGAGAAGACTTGGAATGGATCTGTTGAATTTTGTGGAAGTCGGCAAGAGGATCACTAGTCTAGTGTGTTGTTTCTGGAAGGAAATCACCGAGACGTTATGTGAGCGATATGTGGTGAAGTTTATGGAGAGAAAAAAAATTGAAAGAAAAAATATCATAATTTATAATTTAATTTAAATTCCAATGTTTATTAATTACGAGAAAAACGTAATTTATGACAGATTCAAAAATGCAACAAAATAACTTGGATTTCCGGGGCGCCAGGATAGTTATTAATAGTCAATCGTTCTGTAAAAATAAATCACGAACATCACAACACAACAGCCGAATCAAAAAAAGAAAATCGTGATAATTTATATTCATTAAACAAAAAAATAAAAAAATATTAATAGATAAAAAAAAGAGTCTCGTTAATAAACAAACTAATGATATTGTAAGTAATTAATATAATGGAACATCAAAAAGTACCAATGTATTATACAAAAAAAGGTGTGGCTCCCTGCAGAATTGACCTCAGGTCCACCGCGTGGGAAGCGGAGGACCCAACCGCTACACCAAGCGATCTCATTACTTTTTTGGAAGTTACAACGGATATAGATCAGTGTGACTCTCTGGTTTATCCACTCAATAAACTAAATCGAAAATTAAAATGTGATATTTATTATTTATTAAAGGCTACATTGTCAATTAAAGCACCATTTTATTTACGGTAATAGACATATTTAATATAAAATATCATTAAAATATTAATTTCGCACTGAATAACTGAATTTGGCGGTATTTTCGCATTTTATTACAAATACAACCACTTTGAAAACTCAATCAAACTAAATCGAACATTAAAATGTGATATTTATTATTTAAAGGCTACATTGTCAATTAAAGCACCATTTTATTTACGGTAATAGACATATTTAATATAAAATATCATTAAAATAATATCATTAAAATATTAATTTCGCACTGAATAACTGAATTTGGCGGTATTTTCGCATTTTATTACAACCACTTTTGGTCTCTATGGTGTCCCAAGTTAACTTGTCCACCAAAAACTTGTTTTTCAGACCATAGATGTAAGATATGCTCAGACATAAACAACAAGGATGGGGTGTTTTATTATTGATCTAATTATTATTTTGTGATAAATTGTGTTGTTGTAACGAAATTACATGACATGCGAATGATTTAGTGGTCATTTTGAATGTGTTCATTTGTTTTCTTTGTTGTTCATAAACAAATAACATAACAATTAAAGAATCTTGAAATAGTACAGGCATGTACTTCCAGATCCCAATGGAGCAATACACATTTATGTTATGTATACTTTGTTAGCCTGAGCAGAAACTCTAGTATTTATTCCAGGCAGCACAGGAAATAAGGGCACCTATTAGCTATCCTTGATTTAGGAAAACCAAATTATTCACCAATACAACATGTCCAAAACAACTAAACTAGGATCAACAACTGGAGAGCTTATAACTTAAAAAGGTAAATTTGACCCTAAACTAAGTTCATTTGAAGTCCATCTGTTTACATGGTTTCCATTTCTTATTTGAATATTCAACAACAAAATATATCATAACAAAGAATGTTCTGTTTCCAACTTTATGTAAATAATAGTATGAATGCCCACAGACTATGGCAATTAGGGGATAATTATATATCGGAAGTCAACACTTATAAATATCTTGGTGTTACTTTTTCTAGAAATGTATCTGATCATAATCATATTAATGATGTTATAAAGAAGGGTAACCGTTTAATTGGATATGTTAAATCTATTATTGATGGTCAGGATGATTTTCAAAGGGTTTATTATGGAAATTTATTATGGAAAAATCTGGTACTTTCCTCCATCAACTATGCTTCAGCTATATGGGTCCCTGGAAGCGCTAATGACACCATACGTATTGAATGTTTGATAGGTGATTTGGGATGGCAACCGATTGCTTTAATCCAAAATAAACTGCGTATTAAATATTTTAATAGACTTCGACAAATGCAATCCAATCGATGGCCGAATCTTATTTTTAACGCTATGCATACTCTTTATATTAATAAGTATTATAAGGGTCCATATCCAAACTCTCAGTGCTTTTAAATTGTTTTTCTAGCGATTTCAAAGCGCTTTTCCAACGTGTATTTCGTTCTATTGTTAAAAGCATCGGAAAAAGATCGGTGATTAACTAGAAACCTCTCTACTTATCTGGCGTTAACAATAGAAACTATTGTAGTACTCTGGATGACTCAATTAGTGAAGCAGACACATCAAAGCGCGAGGAAGGTTGTGTTATATTCTTTAAGAAATACTATTTATAAGCTTTTTAAATCCGATCATAAAATGTTTACGTTCACCTCCGATCAATGTATCTGGTCGTCTAGAAATATGAATTAAGCTACCGCTCCATCACTCTATTCATCTATTGTTTGGCGCAGTATTGCCAAGATATTGTGAAAGTAGCCCATTTCCCCCTTCATTCCATTGAAATCAATGCTGAAAACATTTTGGCGATAGGTCACGTAACATATATTTGTACAATGGATGGGTGATGACGGAGGGGGCGTAATATATTGACCATCGTGTTTGGAAGTATTATACAATATAATACCTATGTTTATACAATATATAATCCAAGTCATTAGTTTAGAGAGGATATTGTTTCCGACTTTTGTCCTTTCGATTTTAGCCTCCGATTTAAGAGATATTTGTATTTTGAACCCTATGTAATGTTTTTCTTCAAAACGTTTATGTATAGCCTTCATTAGCTCAAACGTCAAAGCGCCGGCTTCACAATCATGAGGTCAGTGGTTCGAATCCTGCGGATGGGGATGGTTTTCTTTTCTGTTTTGTTATTACACTGTTTGTTTTTATAAATTGACAGGATTGCTTATCGTTCGCTATATTTATTGAATGTTGAATGATTTTTTCTTCTTTTGCAATTTCACTGCGATAAAGAATGTCCTGTAAATATAATTGTGTTTACTACTCCTAGGCTTACATTGAATGGCCCCTAGCTAGTCTATGAACATGATCTGCAAAGGCCAATTGTTATGTAAATAAGAAGCCAGTCGGCTCATGTCCTTAAATCGATTTTCCTATTTCCTACACCACCGCAACATTATTTCAATAATAATAATACAGGCACATTGATTTGTATTACATAACGGCTGGCATTTACTTTACAAGTTTAGCTCAATCGATAATAACACACAACGAGTTTCTATTGTATTGGCCTGTTGCATAGGACTAGGACAGTTCGATGGTATACCGCGGTTCATTCACATTTCATGATGCCATGCACACTAAACAGTCAGTGGAAAATTAAAATGAAATCGTAAATAATTCCACATTCCAAAATAAACTATAATTGAACAATAATGAATAATTATACGAAATGATAAACAATATCGAAAACTAATTTAAAAAAAATGTATATAAACGATTAAAATAAAATTTCAAGACGTGATAGGATTCGAACCCACGACCTCCGGTTTACTAGTCCAATGCTCTACCGCTGAGCCAACTATGCGCTATGTGAACGCAATAACAAACAAAAGTAATATGGTTCAACATACCACTCTTCTCTAAATTAAATGTTTTAAAATGCTTTATATTTCTTAATCTTTGTAGTTTTAAGATAGTTTCTCGCTCAAAAGTGATTATTTACTGTTAAAGAAAGTAATTCTGATTTAAATGTAACGAATAACACTACTTTTTGAAACAATTCTAGATATATTATATTTCGTTTGTACAGCATTTTGTCGATTTATGTGCACACTTTTACGACTTAGTATTGCATCATGGGCTTTTTGCCGGGCACGCGAGGACTTGGGAGCGAAGCGAGTCATGTGATTTTTGTCCAGGACAAACACTTGAGATGTACACGCCCCTTTAAGAATCGGTTCACAAAGTACGGGATTTGTTATTCGTTAAATCTAATAAATCATAGACTCATTTTATAGACAACAACACCGTGTTGAAAAACCCGTGTGTATTTAGGGATTAGTTGAATGAGAACTATATTTGGTATAAAGCGCTGAGGATTTCAGGATAATCGAAATAGCTCAGTTGGTAAAGATTAGGACTCTCAATCAGCAGGCCGTACGTTCGAATCTTTGTGGCGGTTTATATTCCTTGTGCTCTATGCTTAGAGCGGTCGAGTCTGGGTAGAGGTCGGTTAGGGTTTTAAGTATGCCGAAATATAATATTTATTATTGTTCTCTCATTATACGTCCGTTCGGGGTTTTCATTTATATTGACATAATTTTAACGTTATTTATTTATTTTGTATTTACTTTCTTAATTGTTGATGTTTATTTAATTATTTATCAATCAATTAATTATAAATAGGCCTTAATATACTATTTTATTGATATGATTATTAATCTATATATTATTTATTTACATTAATTACTTAATTTCTTCTTATTTATTATTTATTTATTATTGATTAGGTCACGTTCAGAGTGTATGCAACATTCTTAAATAGTCTAAAAACGCAGAAAAATGACACTATTTAGGGGAGTAAGATTCATAATGCTACTTGATTACACACATTATGCCTATACCAGAAAACAATAACACGTTGTATGTTTAATGGCTCCCATATTGTTTAGTATTCAATGATAACATTATCCATGCTTGTACCAGGGAGGTGTCAATATTGACACCTCCCTGCTTACTCTAAAATCATCCACGGCTGGACAATAGTCTTTAAAGGCCACTTCAAGGAGGATTATTCTTATGACGTTAACGAGTGGATTACAATAATCCTAGCAAGGAATAGGCGGCTACAAACATATTGTTTGAGTCGGGGTTTGAGGAGTGTCGCGATTAGCCTCTATCACCTGCCATGATAAAACCTGGCACTTGTACCCCCGGGGGGGGGGGGGGGGGGCAATCAACTTTTTTGGGGGTAGGGGTGTGCCGCCCAGGGTCTCAAAAAGGGGGGCTAAAGAACTGAACTGAGTGGATTTTATGACGAAAAATAGGGTCTTAGGAACTGATTTCCCCCCCCCCCCCCCCCCCAAAAATAGGTCTTGAGAACTGGCCTATAGTTCAATTTTCGATTTATTTTGGTTTAAGAACGCAACAACATTTTCGAAAAATTGGGGGCTTTGGAACACAAAATTGGTGCTTTGGAACGCAAAATTTCGCGATTTTTGAATTTTCAATGAAAATGGGGTCTTAAGAACTGATGCAGGCTCAAAAGGGGGGGGGGGTGGTCATAAGAACTAGCAGCAGAGGGTGAAAAAGGGGGTCTTCAGCGCGGCACCTAACTATATCCTTTTCAAATGTCAGTGCCCCCCCCCCGGGACTTGTACTAGAAACCCGATAGGTGTACAATCTGGCAAATGGGTCGCTCTCTACGTCACAACAGGGGTCGGGTGAACACTGGTCAGCTTAATAACACAATCTTCCTCGCGCTTTCATGTGTCTGCTTCACTAATTGGGCCATCAAGAGTACTACAATAGTTCTATTGTTAACGCCAGATAAGTAGAGAGGTTTCTAGTTAATCACCGATATTTTTCCGATGCTTTTAACAATAGAACGAAATACCGTTGGAAAAGCGCTTTGAAATCGCTAGAAAAACGATTTAAAAGCACTCAGAGTTTGGATATGGACCCTAAGAACAATTGTAATAATCTAAGATGGAAGTGGTTTGTACATATTGAAAAGGCTATGGCAGATTGTGGTATGGATTATACATTTAAAGACAATCTTCATAACAGCCGATTTTGGATCAATAATTTTAGTAATACCAGTATTGATAATTGTAATGTTAAGTGGCTCAATTCAGCTTTGACAAAATCATCCTTGAAGGACTATGTATTATTCAAAAGTAAACCGGGCTTAGAAGATTATTTAATATGCAAATTAGATTTCTATGGTGCATCAATGAAATTCAGAGCACGGTCAAATACACTATTCACTCAATGGCCGTGCTCACTCATGGAAACCCGATATAAATATATACTGTCCATTATGCAATAATGATGATATCGAGGATTTGAGACATTTCCTATTTCTATGTAGCGGCTTAAATCATATCAGAGTTGATGAATATCGCAAGCTTGAAAATCAACTATTACTACATAATTTAGAAGAATTTTGGAGAATCTTTATATCGGGTAATCTAACAATAAAATTGTGTCTTATGCTAGGTCTTTCAAATGATGTTCTTACTGCAAGTGATGATTTTCACTTACTTCATATATTTGATGTGTTTTGTAAATCATATTTGAAACGTGCATGGACCGCACGTAGCATTAACCTTGCATGAATCTATGTTACCATGTAAATATTTGTATATTTAAAACATTGTGTAATGTTTATGGACGCATTAGTCGAGAAGACTTTTGCCACTGTTCCAAAAGTGTATGTCCGAATAAATTTTTTTAAATTTTTTTTACAAAAATAAATAAATAAACTATGTTTGATTCTGTTCGTAATCAAACAAATTGTGTCAACTTTTAACATCAGGATGTCCGGGGTTCAAATCCCTGTCGAAATTTATTTTTTCATTTCTCGACCACAACGAGGGAAATATTAATTATTATCAGCTTCTGAGATACTTGACACATACGAGGGTCATTGTCATTCAATAAGTTCTACCTCCTCCCTCATAACACCGCTAATATTAATGTCAACCTCATGACATTTGTCATGATTATAGCTCTGAATCATAGCTACGAATGTGTAGTAAATGATAATTGATATCTGTTTTACTTTTTTATGACGCGGTCAAAGCCAGAGAGAGATTTTGGACAACGGACACAGAAAATTACCTTAAAAATATACACATGTTTTTCGGGTGTTTTTTCGTATTGTATGGTTAGATATAAGAGCATGATTTAGAAACTGAAAATGGAAATGAATGCATGATATCTTAATATATTACAGTATTATCATGTATAGATAAGATTGTAAACAATATTTACTCTTGTAGGCTTGCAAATAGTGTACTATCAACTCAATTGTATTGCTATGCCTTTGGCATACCAGAATACTGCCATCAGTCAAATTTTCATTGTTACAACTTGCCCCCCCCCCCCGCTTTCCCCCCAAATGAAATCAATCGGTATGGGTGTGGAATGAACCCCCCCCCACCCCCATTAGGAGCCCCCTCCATTTCAACTCAAAGTCACTGCCCCTTCTTGCCCCCCAAATAAATTTAAAAAAAAGTATAGTTACGCCACTGCCTCCCCCTCTCTGAAGGGTGGGGACACTACAATGTATATCAAACAAAGGCATATCCAGGACTGTTTGGATGGGGGGGGGGGGGGGGGGGGGGGAAACACCTGAAGCCATCTTGTTGATCTTAAATATTGAAACGTTGAACCTAATACGCGCGAAGTGCGCACAAATTGTGATTTTACTCTTAAAGGGTACCGTATGCCGTTTTTAACGTCCCCCAACATAATATTTAGAGTATTTGGTGTGGTTTGAGAGCCATTATAATATTAAAACCTCTAGAAAACATGCGCGGGGAGCGCGCAAAATTGTGAGTTTTTGAACTAAAATGGTCATGAAAAATTGTCCGGAAGCCATCTTGTTAAGCTTAAATAATAAAATATTGAAACTAGTACCAGCGCGAAGCGCTGAAAAAATTGCATTTTTAACATTAATGGTCCTGTATGATAATAACGTCCCCCACATAATATTTACCTTGATTTTTTCAAAAATCGAGGTACTGTATCTGTACTGTTTCTTTCTTCTTTCTTTACCTTGATTTTTTCAAAAAAATCGAGGTACTCTATCTCTGCCGTTTCTTTCTGCTTCTTCTGCTTCTTCTTCTTCTGGCCATATTTCTACAAAATGCTTCTTCTCCTACAGTTTACATGCTACAATCACCAGACTTGGTCAGTAGGACCCTATACCAGACCTTCATTACAGGACCTCACAGTTTGGGGTCAAAGGTCACAGGGGGGTCACTAGGGGTCAAAACGTGATTTTCACTTAAAACGCATTTCCAATTTAGTGAAATAACATAGGATCGTCAAAATCGGTCAACATATTCCTTATGACTATACGCATATATAATAGTTCGGTTTTTACAATCAACAAATATTTGGGGTCACTAGGGGTCAAAATGTTGATTTTCTTACCATTTCACTTAAAATGCTTCTTGTCTCAGAGGAAATGGCTTATGAATGTCAGAATTGGTCAAAAGATTCCTTAGGACCATGCACATACAGCGATCTCAGCGATTAAAATTGACGTGTCATGCGGGGTCACTAGGGGTCATTGACCTATACAGGGGTAAAACGTGAGATATGCTCCGATTTAGACCGGACTTATTTTATCTTGTAGGCATTGATGAGACAAGAAAAAAAATCAATTATGATTTTGGGGTCAAAGGTCAGGAACAGGTCAGTAGAGGTCATTGAACTTTCTTGCACACCCATATACAAAATGCTTCTTCTCCTACAGTTTACATGCTACAATCACTAGACTTGGTCAGTAGGACCCTCTACCAGACCTTCATTACAGGATCTCACAGTTTGAGGTCAAAGGTCACAGGGGGGTCACTAGGGGCCAAAACGTGATTTTCACTTAAAATGCCCTTGCAATTGAGTGAAATGACCTAGGACCGTCAAAATCGGTTAACATATTTCTTATGATCGTACGCATATATAATAGTTCGGTTTTTAAAATCAAAACATTTGGGGTCACTAGGGGTCAAAATGTTGATTTGCTTACCATATCACTTAAAATGCTTCTTGTCTAAGAGGAAATGGCTGATGAATGTCAGAATTAATCAAAAGATTCCTTGGGTCCATGCACATACAGCGAATTTAAGCGTTTAAAATTGGCGTGTCGTATGGGGTCAAGAGGGGTCATTGAACTTTACATGGGTAAAACTCAAGACATGCTCTGAATTAGATCGGACCTGTTTTACCTTGTTTGGTTCGATAAGGCAAGAAAAATAGCCAATCATCATAACGAGGTCAAAGGTCAAGAAGAGGTCACTAGGGATCATTTTCTCATAAAAATCAAGGTGCCCTGGTCTTAGACCAGAACTAGATCTAGTTCTTTCTTTCTTTCTGGCAAACCCATCTACAAAATGCTTCTTCTCTTACAGTTTACATGCTACAATCACCAGATTTTGTCAGTAGGACCCCCTACCAGACCTTCATTTCAGGACCTCACGGTTTGGGGTCAAAGGTCACAGGGGGGTCACTAGGGGCGAAAACGTGATTTTCACTTAAAATGCATTTCCAATTTAGTGAAATGACCTAGGATCATCAAAATTGGTCAATATATTTCTTATGACCGTACGCATATACAATAGGTTGGTTTTTAAAATCAGAAAAATATTTGGGGTCACTAGGGGTCAAAATGTTGATTTTCTTACCATTTCACTTAAAATGCTTCTGGTCTCAGAGGAAATGGCTAATGAATGTCAGAATTGGTCAAAAGATTCCTTAGGACCATGCACATACATCGATATCAGCGATTAAAATTGACGTGTCATGCGGGGTCACTAGAGGTCATTGACCTATATAGTGGTAAAACGTGAGACATGCTCCGATTGGGACCGGGTTTATTTCATCTTTTCTGATTTGATGAGGCAAGAAAAAAAGTCAATCGTGATTTTGGGGTCAAAGGTCAGGAACAGGTCCGTAGAGGTCATTGAACTTCCTTGCAGACCCCATCTACAAAATGCTTCTTCTCCTAGGTCCGTATGCACAAAAGAGTTAGACCGGGTCTAAAGTTAGACCAGGTCTAAGTGAAATTTATTCATGCCTCAAAATCTGTTTTCCTCTGCATTTTCATGAGAACTTTGTGCTATTTTGTAACTTTGCATCCGAATCTTTACAATTTGTTAGCTTATTTGAGAAGGAAATGTAATTAAAGGTGTGCTTTCACAAAAACTAAAATCCACTTAGACCAGGTCTAACTTTAGACCCGGTCTAACTCTTTTGTGCATACGGACCCTACAGTTTACATGCTACAATCACCAGACTTAGTCAGTAGGACCCTCTACTAGACCTTCATTGCAGGACCTCACAGTTTGGGGTCAAAGGTCACAGGGGGGTCACTAGGGGTCAAAACGTGATTTCCCCTTAAAACGACCTTGCAATTTAGTGAAATGACCTAGGATCGTCAAAATCGGTCAACATAATCCTTATGACCGTGCGCATATATGATAGTTCGGTTTTTAAAATCAAAAAATATTTGGGGTCACTAGGGGTCAAAATGTTAATATTCTTACCATATCACTTAAAATGTTTCTAGTCTCAGAGGAAATGGCTGATCAATGTCAGAATTAGTCAAG
Organism: Ophiura sarsii; assembly: GCA_035610835.1. NCBI lineage: Eukaryota > Metazoa > Echinodermata > Ophiuroidea > Amphilepidida > Ophiuridae > Ophiura > Ophiura sarsii. Next base: position 7,618,142 of record CM069459.1, on the reverse strand, counting down.
AGAATCCTTGGATCCATGCACATACAGTGATTTAAGCGATTAAAATGGGGTCATTGAACTTTATATGGATAAAACTCAAGACATGCTCCGAATTAGATCGGACCTGTTTTATCTTGTTTAGTTCGATCAGGCAAGAATAAAAGTCAATCATCATAACCAGGTCAAAGGTCAAGAAGAGGTCACTACGGATAATTTTCTCGTAAAAATCAAGGTGCCCTGGTCTTAGACCAGAACTAGATCTAGTTTTCATCTGCTTCTGCTTCTTCTGGCAATATTTCTACAAAATGCTTCTTCTCCTACAGTTTACATGCTACAATCACCAAACTTGTTCAGAAGGACCCCCTACTAGACCTTCATTAAAGTTATTCACAGTTTTCGGTCAAAGGTCACACAGGGGTCACTAGGGGTCAAAAGGTGATTTTCACTTAAAACGTATTTCCAATTTAGTGAAATGACCTAGGATCGTCAAAATTGGTCCACATATTCCTTATGACCGTACGCATATATGATAGTTCGGTTTTTAAAATTAAAAATCATTTGGGGTCACTAGGGGTCAAAATGTTGATTTTCTTACCATATCACTTAAAATGCTTCTTGTCTCAGAGAAGATGGATCATGAATGTCAGAATTGGTCAAAAGATTCCTTGGGTCCATGCACATACAGCGATTTCAGCGAATAAAATTGACGTGTCATGCGGGGTCACTAGAGGTCATTGACCTATACAGTGGTAAAAGTTAAGACATGATCCGATTTGGACCGGGTTTATTGCATCTTGTTTTGTTTGATGAGCCAAGAAAATAAGTCAATCATATTGACCAGGTCAAAGGTCAAGAAGGGGTCAATATGGGTCATTGAACTTTGCAGGGGTAAAAGTTAAGACATGCTCCGATTTGGACCTGGTTTGTTGCATCTTTTGGTTTGATCAGCCAAGAAAATAAGTCAATCATATTGACGAGGTCAAAGGTCAAGAAGGGGTCAATAGGGGTCATTGAACTTTATAGGGGTAAAAGTTAAGACATGATCCGATGGACCGGGTTTGTTGCATCTTGTTTGGTTTGATGAGCCAAGAAAATAAGTCAATCATATTGACCAGGTCAAAGGTCAAGAAGGGGTTAATAGGGGTCATTGAACTTTACAGGGGTAAAAGTTAAGACATGATCCGATTTGGACCGGGTTTGTTGCATCTTGTTTGGATTAATGAGCCAAGGAAATAAGTCAATAATAATAACCAGGTTAAAGGTCAATAAGGGGTCACTAGGGGTCAAAATGTTAATTTTCACTTCTATTACTTAAAATGCTTCTCCTCCTACAGTTTACATGCTATAATCACCAGATTTGGTCAGTAGGACCCCCTTCCTGACTCACATATAGGGTCTTCACAGTTTGGGATTAAAGGCCACACAGGCGTCATAAGAGGTAAAAACGTGATTTTCACTTAAAACGCCGTTGCAATTTAGTGAAATGACCTAGGATCGTCAGAATTGGTCAACATATGCCTTTTGACCGTATGCATATATAATAGTTCGGTTTTCAATTAAATCATGACCTTGGGGTCAAACGGTCAGGAACAAGACAAAAATCAAGGTACCCTGGTCTTAGACCGGAGACATATGTAGTTATAATTATTGTTGTGGTTTTATGGTCATTATAATGTTAAAACCTGTATTCGCGCGGAGCGCCCAAATTTTTTTTTTGAACTAAAATTGTTCATGGAAAACTGTCCTGAAGCCACCTTGTTAAGATTAAATAATGAAATATTGAAATTAATACGCGCGGATGGTCCAGTATGATGTTTTTAACGTCCCCCACATAATATTTTCGAATATTTGGTATAATTTGAGGGCCATTATAATGTTTAAACCTGTAGAAAATATGTGCGCGGAGCGCGCAAAATTGTTGAGTTTTAACTAAAATGGTCATGGAAATCTGTCCTAAAGCCATCTTGTAACAGCCATTCCATTGTGACTCGCGTGACATTTCTACAAAAATCCATCTTGAATGCATTGCCAGTGGAAAACTAGCTTTCCTTTACTTAAATGCAGCGATGGAAATAAGACCCGCCCGCCCGCCCATAGCGGGTAACTTTCGTGTCGGGCGGGTGAAGATGCAAAGGTACCCGTCCGACTGGCGGGTAACATTTTTGAAGCTCAAAGTGTATATACGAGGGTCATTCAGTATGTTATGAAAGTGAACATGGTATGGGATGCATGAGTGATTCTATTGAGGGATAGTGTGATCAATACAAAGTATGAACCTTTGTCTTTCAAACAATACAGTTTTGGATTTCTAAGTGTGAACTGTGAAGTCATAGCATTGTCTCAAAGTAAGTACACTTGGGACACTGCTAAATCAGTTATTTGGCGATAAATGTGAATTGTGTGTATGAAACATGTGGTAAGAAGATTGCATAACATGACACCAGAAGCAGGTAAATCTCAATTGTTTTCGCGTAAGTATGATAAAAAAGACAATAACTTTAATCCCTATATAGTATAAGAGGAAAAAGTAAGGAGAGGCAATTGAATAAAAAGTATACAAATATCAGTATTTCAAATAGCCAATTTCATTGTAAAATGCCCCAGTTCGTGACTCACTAATATTGCGGAAAATCAAACAATTTAGGAAAAATCCAAGCACTCAACCAGTTTGGGAGATTCCATATAAGGCTAATGAAAGTGAATTGTTAGTTTTCCGTTACATTTTTTGGGGTCAGTGAGTAGGCGACTATTTCATTATTCATTATTCATTATTTTTAAAACATTCATTTTTTTTTTTAATATGTGCCCAAATACGTGTAGCGTATAGAACCAAGAGTGTATAATTGTGAATAGGGGCATAAATATGTCCTTACTACAATAAATAAATGAATTCCAGACCATTTTGCATACAAAGTCTTGTTTATTTCAAAACTGTCTTCCTCTTAATGCTTTTCAGAAGATTTTTCATAACACACCCCTACCCAACACCCATACCCACCACCTCAAAAAACATTCATTTGATAGCTAGCTAGCTGCACCAGTAGTGCTCGTTGCGTTCACTCGTCGCTATCATTTATCAAACGGTGTGAACGAAGGAACAAGAGTTGTAGCAGATACTACTGTCGAACACTGCAGTTTTCAAAGTATAGTTCACGTATGCTTTCAGTTTTATAGCGGGGTAAAAATATGCTTGTATTTTCTTATAAATGTTGAAATTTAAAAGGAAATAATTTACCCGTATATAGTAATTAAATATATAATTTACAATTTTTTATATTTTCTTTACATTTTGTATGTGCAAATATCGTATGTTTGGGTTTATTAATTGTACATATTTAGTGTATTTTACTTCAACGATACGGTATATTTATATGCACATTCTAAATGCATATGGTGCATTGTGGTTAGTGGCTCTGTTGCGAACTTGCGATCACGATTCGGTAGAAATGGACTGATGGAAATCAGCGATCGCGGAAGCAATAATTAAATTTCTTTGTGGTGTATAGGTCTGCTGTACAAGTTGTACGGCTTCGAAAAGTGCCTCGAAATCGCTAAAAAAAAATTAAAAAGTCATACGGACGGGTTGGTATGTCGAGTATTTGATTTACATCGTATTTGTACTTATTTATTGATGAAATACGATAAAATTGTAGTCAAAATTCGTTTATTTTTTCTAAACAAACAAATAATGAAATATTTACCAAATAATGAAATATTCACGCGGGGACCAAAATGTGAGTCGGTCGGGTAACGGGAAACTAACAATTCACTTTCATTAGCCTAAAAGAAAATTGAGGTTTGAATATGAAAATAGTGAATACATCCTTTACATATTGTAAGTATACAAACCATTTCATTGATATGTGATGACACTTTCAATAAACATCAACTTATGTAGCGGTTAGAGCTCGTAAAATGCGAATTCCAGTGATTTTGTCCGACAGAAAAAATACAACTTTTTTCGGGTAACGGGAAACTAACAATTCACTTTCATTAGCCTAATAGCTAACTAATTATCTGAACATATTCGCATGAAACCTGCAGAAAATATGCGCATGCGTAGACGGCAGATCATTTTGAACTGGGCCAAAAATGGCTAAAATCATGAAATAATGAAAAATGCTTAAATCAATGTGTATAAATATTTTGATAGTCAAAATGAAGATATACATGAATGTATCAATCAAAGATGGCTGCCACAACCTCTCTTATTACTGTTATCTTTAGAGCTACTAGATATGTATTGTTAAAGTAATCGTCACATAATTTCAATGGTTTGAGGACATTTTATGAACAGCTCCTCATGACATCCCCACTATTATTGCTTTACATCCCACAACAATTTACTAAATTATGATCCCTCCATTGTTCTTTATCCTTTGTTGTTTTTTAAGCTATATTATTGCGGATTTTGCTAAATAAAAGCGTATTTGAGATGGTCCCTTCTTGTTTGTATTAAGGAATTCAGATCTAAAAAAGAGTGTCAAACAGAGATAAGTGTGTGTTCTAACTAATGTATGTAGTGCCAAGTGTTATCTGTTTTTATGCTTGCATTGCCGAGATATCCAAAAGTGTATTGTTTGAAAAACAAAGGTTCATACTTTGTATTGATCACATTATCCCTCAATAGAATCACTCATGCATCCCATACCATGATCACTTTCATTATTTATTGAACGACCCTCGTATAAGTAACAGTAAGTTCAGGGTCATTTCATCGACAGACCGTGTGTCATGATGATAGAGGAGATCAGGTTGATAGGAGCTTAAAGAATATTGGATTGAAGAACATGATGAATACGAGGAGCTGTAACGGGCTAGGGTTACAATGGAACATACAATAAAGACAAAAACATGTAATTGTAGTTTAAAAGTACTCTTGCTCTTAATCATGTTAATTGTTTGTTGCAAAATATAATGAAAAAACCTTGGGCTGGTGGAATTTTTGTCGGGCAGGTAAATTCTGTGAGTTACCTACCCGACTGGCTAGTTGGAAAAAATCTGAAGTTCCACCACTGCTTAAATGTATCAGTTGAAACATTGTGCATGCATAGTTAAGTATACAAATATTTGCCATACAAACAATATTATTTTAGATATCACAATTTATTTGATGCGACTCGCGTGACAGGCTACAAAACAGGTTTTTTGACATCACTTGATTCAAATGGCTCTCCAAAGAATTGTACAAGTGTGACCAAATTGGTTTTTTTCTGAAATAAGAACCTAACACCCTAACCCATTCTGTGCATTGAGTCACAATGTGCCCAGGCTTCTGTGATGTATGTAGTGGCCTGTGGAGGGTAAATAAAAAAATCATTCTTTATTTGATAAAGCACCACTAACTCAATTGCAAATATCAACCATTAGTTGAATCTCTTTATTTTTTTTAGTAATCTTAAAAGATTGTTTTATTTTGTGACTCGCGTGACATATTTTTAGGGTGTTTTCGTGAAGAAATTATTGGGAAAATGCTAATAGCATTGAACAAAATACCCAATGTTTTGTCAAAGTACATGCAACAGCTATCTAATAAATGCAGACTGAGCAGCAGCTTGTGAATTTTACTCCAAATATTTCTTTGCTCGTGATTTGTACCTCTGAGCCCTCTTTTTTGACTACAAGTTCAGGAGGCCGTAAATATAGAGTAAAAGGGTCTAGTTTGACAAATCTTTGAAATTTGAATGGTTTCAGTATTACTCTTTTGAAACATAACTGACTGAAATGAATTCCTTTGAATTCCTTTCATTTCAATTTTTGAGTTTTTTGCAACCCTTACACGGAATGGCTGATAGGCTAAGCTTAAATAATGAAATATTTAAAATAATACGCGCGCGAAGCGCGACAAGAAATTGCATTTCTAACACTTTTGGTCCTGTATGATAATAACGTCCCCCACATACTAACTAGAATTGTTGGTGTGGTTTGAGGGTCATTATAATGTTAAAACTTGTATTCGCGCGAAAAGCACAACATTTTTGAGTTTTTGAACTAAAATTGGTCATGGAAAACTGTCCTGAAGCCAAATATTTAAATTAATACGCGCTTTCAAAAATTGGCATGATTATGAATCTTTTTGCCATGCTTTTAAAAATTTCATGGATAAAAAGGTTAAACGATGATAAATATGAAGATTTTTGGAAGAAAAATACTTTATCTGAACTTGAAAAGTTTGGAGGAAATTATATTTGGAATTCCAATTTTAATCTAAAATGGATTAAAAGTCAGAATATTCCTTTATTTTAAAGAAATATTTTAGAAGCATGGTACTTTCATTCATTCTCAGAACCCGTAACTACACGTGCCTGTGCGAATCAAGGAATATGGAATAATTCGTTTATAGTTGGTAATAAATCTGTATTGTATAGACAATGGCTAAACAAAAACGTGAGGTATGTAAAAGATTTGTTTTCTGAAGGCAATGATAGCTTTTTTTCTTTCGAGAATTTCAAAACTAAATATGATATCAATTGCAATACGGTATGTTACACTACCATGGGTTAGTTAGGGCAATTCCTAAAAATTGTAAAAGACTTATGTTTACAAATAATTTGTTTACTGATTTGTAGGACATTTGTGAGGGGGTCTTAGGTTAGTAGTTTACCCCCCTCTCAACTACTAACCTAAGACCCTTGGATTTTTGGCGCCAAAATGGATTCAAATGATCCGTCATCCTCTCTAAACAACTTATCAACTATCCTCGTGTATATAAAACTGATTGTTAGGACATTTGAGAGGGGGTCTTAGGTTAGTAGTTTACCCCCCTCTCAACTACTAACCTAAGACCCTTGGATTTTTGGCGCCAAAATGGATTCAAATGATCCGTCATCCTCTCTAAACAACTTATCAACTATCCTCGTGTATATAAAACTGATTTTTAGGACATTTGAGAGGGGGTCTTAGGTTAGTAGTTTATCCCCCTCTCAACTACTAACCTAAGACCCTTGGATTTTTGGCGCCAAAATGGATTCAAATGATCCGTCATCCTCTCTAAACAACTTATCAACTATCCTTGTGTATATAAAACTGATTTTTAGGACATTTGGGAGGGGGTCTTAGGTTAGTAGTTTACCCCCCTCTCAACTACTAACCTAAGACCCTTGGATTTTTGGCGCCAAAATGGATTCAAATGATCCGTCATCCTCTCTAAACAACTTATCAACTATCCTCGTGTATACAAAACTGATTTTTAGGACATTTGGGAGGGGTCTTAGGTCAGTAGTTTACCCCCCTCTCAACTACTAACCTAAGACCCTTGGATTTTTGGCGCCAAAATGGATTCAAATGATCCGTCATCCTCTCTAAACAACTTATCAACTATCCTCGTATATATAAAACTGATTTTTAGGACATTTGGGAGGGGGTCTTAGGTTAGTAGTTTACCCCCTTCTCAACTACTAACCTAAGACCCTTGGATTTTTGGCGCCAAAATGGATTCAAATGATCCGTCATCCTCTCTAAACAACTTATCAACTATCCTCGTGTATATAAAACTGATTTTTAGGACATTTGAGAGGGGGTCTTAGGTTAGTAGTTTACCCCCCTCTCAACTACTAACCTTAGACCCTTGCATTTTTGGCGCCAAAATGGATTCAAATGATTCGTCATCCTCTCTAAACAACTTATCAACTATCCTCGTGTATACAAAACTGATTTTTAGGACATTTGGGAGGGGGTCTTAGGTTAGTAGTTTACCCCCCTCTCAACTACTAACCTAAGACCCTTGGATTTTTGGCGCCAAAATGGATTCAAATGATCCGTCATCCTCTCCAAACAACTTATCAACTATCCTCGTGTATATAAAACTGATTTGTAGGACATTTGGGAGGGGGTCTTAGGTTAGTAGTTTACCCCCCTCTCAACTACTAACCTAAGACCCTTGGATTTTTGGCGCCAAAATGGAATCAAATGATCCGTCATCCTCTCTAAACAACTTATCAACTATCCTCGTGTATATAAAACTGATTTTAGGACATTTGAGAGGGGGTCTTAGGTTAGTAGTTTACCCCCCTCTCAACTACTAACCTAAGACCCTTGGATTTTTGGTGCCAAAATGGATTCAAATGATCCGTCATCCTCTCTAAACAACTTATCAACTATCCTAGTGTATATAAAACTGATTTTTAGGACATTTGAGAGGGGGTCTTAGGTTAGTAGTTTATCCCCCTCTCAACTACTAACCTAAGACCCTTGGATTTTTGGCGCCAAAATAGATTCAAATGATCCGTCATCCTCTCTAAACAACTTATCAACTATCCTTGTGTATATAAAACTGATTTTTAGGACATTTGGGAGGGGGTCTTAGGTTAGTAGTTTACCCCCCTCTCAACTACTAACCTAAGACCCTTGGATTTTTGGCGACAAAATGGATTCAAATGATCCGTCATCCTCTCTAAACAACTTATCAACTATCCTCGTGTATATAAAACTGATTTTTAGGACATTTGAGAGGGGGTCTTAGGTTAGTAGTTTACCCCCCTCTCAACTACTAACCTAAGACCCTTGGATTTTTGGCGCCAAAATGGATTCAAATGATCCGTCATCCTCTCTAAACAACTTATCAACTATCCTCGTGTATACAAAACTGATTTTTAGGACATTTGGGAGGGGTCTTAGGTTAGTAGTTTACCCCCCTCTCAACTACTAACCTAAGACCCTTGGATTTTTGGCGCCAAAATGGATTCAAATGATCCGTCATCCTCTCTAAACAACTTATCAACTATCCTCGTGTATATAAAACTGATTTTTAGGACATTTGGGAGGGGGTCTTAGGTTAGTAGTTTACCCCCTTCTCAACTACTAACCTAAGACCCTTGGATTTTTGGCGCCAAAATGGATTCAAATGATCCGTCATCCTCTCTAAACAACTTATCAACTATCCTTGTGTATATAAAACTGATTTTTAGGACATTTGGGAGGGGGTCTTAGGTTAGTAGTTTACCCCCTCTCAACTACTAACCTAAGACCCTTGGATTTTTGGCGACAAAATGGATTCAAATGATCCGTCATCCTCTCTAAACAACTTATCAACTATCCTCGTGTATATAAAACTGATTTTTAGGACATTTGAGAGGGGGTCTTAGGTTAGTAGTTTACCCCCCTCTCAACTACTAACCTAAGACCCTTGGATTTTTGGCGCCAAAATGGATTCAAATGATCCGTCATCCTCTCTAAACAACTTATCAACTATCCTCGTGTATACAAAACTGATTTTTAGGACATTTGGGAGGGGTCTTAGGTTAGTAGTTTACCCCCCTCTCAACTACTAACCTAAGACCCTTGGATTTTTGGCGACAAAATGGATTCAAATGATACGTCATCCTCTCTAAACAACTTATCAACTATCCTCGTGTATATAAAACTGATTTTTAGGACATTTGAGAGGGGGTCTTAGGTTAGTAGTTTACCCCCCTCTCAACTACTAACCTAAGACCCTTGGATTTTTGGCGCCAAAATGGATTCAAATGATCCGTCATCCTCTCTAAACAACTTATCAACTATCCTCGTGTATACAAAACTGATTTTTAGGACATTTGGGAGGGGTCTTAGGTTAGTAGTTTACCCCCCTCTCAACTACTAACCTAAGACCCTTGGATTTTTGGCGCCAAAATGGATTCAAATGATCCGTCATCCTCTCTAAACAACTTATCAACTATCCTCGTGTATATAAAACTGATTTTTAGGACATTTGGGAGGGGGTCTTAGGTTAGTAGTTTACCCCCTTCTCAACTACTAACCTAAGACCCTTGGATTTTTGGCGCCAAAATGGATTCAAATGATCCGTCATCCTCTCTAAACAACTTATCAACTATCCTCGTGTATATAAAACTGATTTTTAGGACATTTGAGAGGGGGTCTTAGGTTAGTAGTTTACCCCCCTCTCAACTACTAACCTTAGACCCTTGCATTTTTGGCGCCAAAATGGATTCAAATGATTCGTCATCCTCTCTAAACAACTTATCAACTATCCTCGTGTATATAAAACTGATTTTTAGGACATTTGAGAGGGGGTCTTAGGTTAGTAGTTTACCCCCCTCTCAACTACTAACCTAAGACCCTTGGATTTTTGGCGCCAAAATGGATTCAAATGATCCGTCATCCTCTCTAAACAACTTATCAACTATCCTCGTGTATACAAAACTGATTTTTAGGACATTTGGGAGGGGTCTTAGGTTAGTAGTTTACCCCCCTCTCAACTACTAACCTAAGACCCTTGGATTTTTGGCGACAAAATGGATTCAAATGATTCGTCATCCTCTCTAAACAACTTATCAACTATCCTCGTGTATATAAAACTGATTTTTAGGACATTTGAGAGGGGGTCTTAGGTTAGTAGTTTACCCCCCTCTCAACTACTAACCTAAGACCCTTGGATTTTTGGCGCCAAAATGGATTCAAATGATCCGTCATCCTCTCTAAACAACTTATCAACTATCCTCGTGTATACAAAACTGATTTTTAGGACATTTGGGAGGGGTCTTAGGTTAGTAGTTTACCCCCCTCTCAACTACTAACCTAAGACCCTTGGATTTTTGGCGACAAAATGGATTCAAATGATCCGTCATCCTCTCTAAACAACTTATCAACTATCCTCGTGTATATAAAACTGATTTTTAGGACATTTGAGAGGGGGTCTTAGGTTAGTAGTTTACCCCCCTCTCAACTACTAACCTAAGACCCTTGGATTTTTGGCGCCAAAATGGATTCAAATGATCCGTCATCCTCTCTAAACAACTTATCAACTATCCTCGTGTATACAAAACTGATTTTTAGGACATTTGGGAGGGGTCTTAGGTTAGTAGTTTACCCCCCTCTCAACTACTAACCTAAGACCCTTGGATTTTTGGCGCCAAAATGGATTCAAATGATCCGTCATCCTCTCTAAACAACTTATCAACTATCCTCGTGTATATAAAACTGATTTTTAGGACATTTGGGAGGGGGTCTTAGGTTAGTAGTTTACCCCCTTCTCAACTACTAACCTAAGACCCTTGGATTTTTGGCGCCAAAATGGATTTAAATGATCCGTCATCCTCTCTAAACAACTTATCAACTATCCTCGTGTATATAAAACTGATTTTTAGGACATTTGAGAGGGGGTCTTAGGTTAGTAGTTTACCCCCCTCTCAACTACTAACCTTAGACCCTTGCATTTTTGGCGCCAAAATGGATTCAAATGATTCGTCATCCTCTCTAAACAACTTATCAACTATCCTCGTGTATACAAAACTGATTTTTAGGACATTTGGGAGGGGGTCTTAGGTTAGTAGTTTACCCCCCTCTCAACTACTAACCTAAGACCCTTGGATTTTTGGCTCCAAAATGGATTCAAATGATCCGTCATCCTCTCTAAACAACTTATCAACTATCCTCGTGTATATAAAACTGATTTTTAGGACATTTGGGTCTTAGGTTAGTAGTTTACCCCCCTCTCAACTACTAACCTAAGACCTTTGGATTTTTGGCGCCAAAATGGATTCAAATGATCCGTCATCCTCTCCAAACAACTTATCAACTATCCTCGTGTATATAAAACTGATTTGTAGGACATTTGGGAGGGGGTCTTAGGTTAGTAGTTTACCCCCCCCTCTCAACTACTAACCTAAGACCCTTGGATTTTTGGCGCCAAAATGGAATCAAATGATCCGTCATCCTCTCTAAACAACTTATCAACTATCCTCGTGTATATAAAACTGATTTTTAGGACATTTGAGAGGGGGTCTTAGGTTAGTAGTTTACCCCCCTCTCAACTACTAACCTAAGACCCTTGGATTTTTGGCGACAAAATGGATTCAAATGATCCGTCATCCTCTCTAAACAACTTATCAACTATCCTCGTGTATATAAAAATGATTTTTAGGACATTTGAGAGGGGGTCTTAGGTTAGTAGTTTACCCCCCTCTCAACTACTAACCTAAGACCCTTGGATTTTTGGCGCCAAAATGGATTCAAATGATCCGTCATCCTCTCTAAACAACTTATCAACTATCCTCGTGTATACAAAACTGATTTTTAGGACATTTGGGAGGGGTCTTAGGTTAGTAGTTTACCCCCCTCTCAACTACTAACCTAAGACCCTTGGATTTTTGGCGCCAAAATGGATTCAAATGATCCGTCATCCTCTCTAAACAACTTATCAACTATCCTCGTGTATATGAAACTGATTTTTAGGACATTTGGGAGGGGGTCTTAGGTTAGTAGTTTACCCCCTTCTCAACTACTAACCTAAGACCCTTGGATTTTTGGCGCCAAAATGGATTTAAATGATCCGTCATCCTCTCTAAACAACTTATCAACTATCCTCGTGTATATAAAACTGATTTTTAGGACATTTGAGAGGGGGTCTTAGGTTAGTAGTTTACCCCCCTCTCAACTACTAACCTTAGACCCTTGCATTTTTGGCGCCAAAATGGATTCAAATGATTCGTCATCCTCTCTAAACAACTTATCAACTATCCTCGTGTATACAAAACTGATTTTTAGGACATTTGGGAGGGGGTCTTAGGTTAGTAGTTTACCCCCCTCTCAACTACTAACCTAAGACCCTTGGATTTTTGGCTCCAAAATGGATTCAAATGATCCGTCATCCTCTCTAAACAACTTATCAACTATCCTCGTGTATATAAAACTGAGTTTTAGGACATTTTGGTCTTAGGTTAGTAGTTTACCCCCCTCTCAACTACTAACCTAAGACCTTTGGATTTTTGGCTCCAAAATGGATTCAAATGATCCGTCATCCTCTCCAAACAACTTATCAACTATCCTCGTGTATATAAAACTGATTTGTAGGACATTTGGGAGGGGGTCTTAGGTTAGTAGTTTACCCCCCCCCCCCCCCCCCTCTCAACTACTAACCTAAGACCCTTGGATTTTTGGCGCCAAAATGGAATCAAATGATCCGTCATCCTCTCTAAACAACTTATCAACTATCCTCGTGTATATAAAACTGATTTTTAGGACATTTGAGAGGGGGTCTTAGGTTAGTAGTTTACCCCCCTCTCAACTACTAACCTAAGACCCTTGGATTTTTGGCGCCAAAATGGATTCAAATGATCCGTCATCCTCTCTAAACAACTTATCAACTATCCTCGTGTATATAAAACTGATTTTTAGACATTTGAGAGGGGGTCTTAGGTTAGTAGTTTACCCCCCTCTCAACTACTAACCTAAGACCCTTGGATTTTTGGCGCCAAAATGGATTTAAATGATCCGTCATCCTCTCTAAACAACTTATCAACTATCCTCGTGTATATAAAACTGATTTTAGGACATTTGGGAGGGGTCTTAGGTTAGTAGTTTACCCCCCTCTCAACTACTAACCTAAGACCTTTGGATTTTTGGCTCCAAAATGGATTCAAATGATCCGTCATCCTCTCTAAACAACTTATCAACTATCCTCGTGTATATAAAACTGATTTTTAGGACATTTGAGAGGGGGTCTTAGGTTAGTAGTTTACCCCCCTCTCAACTACTAACCTAAGACCCTTGGATTTTTGGCGCCAAAATGGATTCAAATGATCCGTCATCCTCTCTAAACAACTTATCAACTATCCTTGTGTATATAAAACTGATTTTTAGGACATTTGGGAGGGGGTCTTAGGTTAGTAGTTTACCCCCCTCTTAACTACTAACCTAAGACCCTTGGATTTTTGGCGCCAAAATGGATTCAAATGATCCGTCATCCTCTCTAAACAACTTATCAACTATCCTCGTGTATATAAAACTGATTTTAGGACATTTGGGAGGGGTCTTAGGTTAGTAGTTTACCCCCCTCTCAACTACTAACCTAAGACCTTTGGATTTTTGGCTCCAAAATGGATTCAAATGATCCGTCATCCTCTCTAAACAACTTATCAACTATCCTCGTGTATATAAAACTGATTTTTAGGACATTTGAGAGGGGGTCTTAGGTTAGTAGTTTACCCCCCTCTCAACTACTAACCTAAGACCCTTGGATTTTTGGCGCCAAAATGGATTCAAATGATCCGTCATCCTCTCTAAACAACTTATCAACTATCCTCGTGTATATAAAACTGATTTTTAGGACATTTGAGAGGGGGTCTTAGGTTAGTAGTTTACCCCCCTCTCAACTACTAACCTAAGACCCTTGGATTTTTGGCGCCAAAATGGATTCAAATGATCCGTCATCCTCTCTAAACAACTTATCAACTATCCTCGTGTATACAAAACTGATTTTTAGGACATTTGGGAGGGGCTCTTAGGTTAGTAGTTTACCCCCCTCTCAACTACTAACCTAAGACCCTTGGATTTTTGGCGCCAAAATGGATTCAAATGATCCGTCATCCTCTCTAAACAACTTATCAACTATCCTCGTGTATACAAAACTGATTTTTAGGACATTTGGGAGGGGCTCTTAGGTTAGTAGTTTACCCCCCTCTCAACTACTAACCTAAGACCCTTGGATTTTTGGCTCCAAAATGGATTCAAATGATCCGTCATCCTTTCTAAACAACTTATCAACTATCCTCGTGTATATAAAACTGATTTTAGGACATTTGGGAGGGGTCTTAGGTTAGTAGTTTACCCCCCTCTCAACTACTAACCTAAGACCTTTGGATTTTTGGCGCCAAAATGGATTCAAATGATCCGTCATCCTCTCTAAACAACTTATCAACTATCCTCGTGTATATAAAACTGATTTGTAGGACATTTGGGAGGGGGTCTTAGGTTAGTAGTTTACCCCCCTCTCAACTACTAACCTAAGACCCTTGGATTTTTGGCGCCAAAATGGAATCAAATGATCCGTCATCCTCTCTAAACAACTTATCAACTATCCTCGTGTATATAAAACTGATTTTTAGGACATTTGAGAGGGGGTCTTAGGTTAGTAGTTTACCCCTCTCTCAACTACTAACCTAAGACCCTTGGATTTTTGGCGCCAAAATGGATTCAAATGATCCGTCATCCTCTCTAAACAACTTATCAACTATCCTCGTGTATATAAAACTGATTTTTAGGACATTTGAGAGGGGGTCTTAGGTTAGTAGTTTACCCCCCTCTCAACTACTAACCTAAGACCCTTGGATTTTTTGCGCCAAAATGGATTCAAATGATCCGTCATCCTCTCTAAACAACTTATCAACTATCCTCGTGTATATAAAACTGATTTTTAGACATTTGAGAGGGGGTCTTAGGTTAGTAGTTTACCCCCCTCTCAACTACTAACCTAAGACCCTTGGATTTTTGGCGCCAAAATGGATTTAAATGATCCGTCATCCTCTCTAAACAACTTATCAACTATCCTCGTGTATATAAAACTGATTTTAGGACATTTGGGAGGGGTCTTAGGTTAGTAGTTTACCCCCCTCTCAACTACTAACCTAAGACCTTTGGATTTTTGGCTCCAAAATGGATTCAAATGATCCGTCATCCTCTCTAAACAACTTATCAACTATCCTCGTGTATATAAAACTGATTTTTAGGACATTTGAGAGGGGGTCTTAGGTTAGTAGTTTACCCCCCTCTCAACTACTAACCTAAGACCCTTGGATTTTTGGCGCCAAAATGGATTCAAATGATCCGTCATCCTCTCTAAACAACTTATCAACTATCCTTGTGTATATAAAACTGATTTTTAGGACATTTGGGAGGGGGTCTTAGGTTAGTAGTTTACCCCCCTCTCAACTACTAACCTAAGACCCTTGGATTTTTGGCGCCAAAATGGATTCAAATGATCCGTCATCCTCTCTAAACAACTTATCAACTATCCTCGTGTATATAAAACTGATTTTAGGACATTTGGGAGGGGTCTTAGGTTAGTAGTTTACCCCCCTCTCAACTACTAACCTAAGACCTTTGGATTTTTGGCTCCAAAATGGATTCAAATGATCCGTCATCCTCTCTAAACAACTTATCAACTATCCTCGTGTATATAAAACTGATTTTTAGGACATTTGAGAGGGGGTCTTAGGTTAGTAGTTTACCCCCCTCTCAACTACTAACCTAAGACCCTTGGATTTTTGGCGCCAAAATGGATTCAAATGATCCGTCATCCTCTCTAAACAACTTATCAACTATCCTCGTGTATATAAAACTGATTTTTAGGACATTTGAGAGGGGGTCTTAGGTTAGTAGTTTACCCCCCTCTCAACTACTAACCTAAGACCCTTGGATTTTTGGCGCCAAAATGGATTCAAATGATCCGTCATCCTCTCTAAACAACTTATCAACTATCCTCGTGTATACAAAACTGATTTTTAGGACATTTGGGAGGGGCTCTTAGGTTAGTAGTTTACCCCCCTCTCAACTACTAACCTAAGACCCTTGGATTTTTGGCGCCAAAATGGATTCAAATGATCCGTCATCCTCTCTAAACAACTTATCAACTATCCTCGTGTATACAAAACTGATTTTTAGGACATTTGGGAGGGGCTCTTAGGTTAGTAGTTTACCCCCCTCTCAACTACTAACCTAAGACCCTTGGATTTTTGGCTCCAAAATGGATTCAAATGATCCGTCATCCTTTCTAAACAACTTATCAACTATCCTCGTGTATATAAAACTGATTTTAGGACATTTAGGAGGGGTCTTAGGTTAGTAGTTTACCCCCCTCTCAACTACTAACCTAAGACCTTTGGATTTTTGGCGCCAAAATGGATTCAAATGATCCGTCATCCTCTCCAAACAACTTATCAACTATCCTCGTGTATATAAAACTGATTTGTAGGACATTTGGGAGGGGGTCTTAGGTTAGTAGTTTACCCCCCTCTCAACTACTAACCTAAGACCCTTGGATTTTTGGCGCCAAAATGGATTCAAATGATCCGTCATCCTCTCTAAACAACTTATCAACTATCCTCGTGTATATAAAACTGATTTTTAGGACATTTGAGAGGGGGTCTTAGGTTAGTAGTTTACCCCCCTCTCAACTACTAACCTAAGACCCTTGGATTTTGGCGCCAAAATGGATTCAAATGATCCGTCATCCTCTCTAAACAACTTATCAACTATCCTCGTGTATATAAAACTGATTTGTAGGACATTTGGGAGGGGGTCTTAGGTTAGTAGTTTACCCCCCTCTCAACTACTAACCTAAGACCTTTGGATTTTTGGCTTCAAAATGGATTCAAATGATCCGTCATCCTCTCTAAACAACTTATCAACTATCCTCGTGTATATAAAACTGATTTGTAGGACATTTGGGAGGGGGTCTTAGGTTAGTAGTTTACCCCCCTCTCAACTACTAACCTAAGACCCTTGGATTTTTGGCGCCAAAATGGAATCAAATGATCCGTCATCCTCTCTAAACAACTTATCAACTATCCTCGTGTATATAAAACTGATTTTTAGGACATTTGAGAGGGGGTCTTAGGTTAGTAGTTTACCCCTCTCTCAACTACTAACCTAAGACCCTTGGATTTTTGGCGCCAAAATGGATTCAAATGATCCGTCATCCTCTCTAAACAACTTATCAACTATCCTCGTGTATATTAAACTGATTTTTAGGACATTTGAGAGGGGGTCTTAGGTTAGTAGTTTACCCCCCTCTCAACTACTAACCTAAGACCCTTGGATTTTTGGCTCCAAAATGGATTCAAATGATCCGTCATCCTCTCTAAACAACTTATCAACTATGCTCGTGTATATAAAACTGATTTTTAGGACATTTGGGAGGGGTCTTAGGTTAGTAGTTTACCCCCCTCTCAACTACTAACCTAAGACCTTTGGTTTTTTGGCGCCAAAATGGATTCAAATGATCCGTCATCCTCTCCAAACAACTTATCAACTATCCTCGTGTATATGAAACTGATTTTTAGGACATTTGGGAGGGGGTCTTAGGTTAGTAGTTTACCCCCCTCTCAACTACTAACCTAAGACCCTTGGATTTTTGGCGCCAAAATGGATTCAAATGATCCGTCATCCTCTCCAAACAACTTATCAACTATCCTCGTGTATATAAAACTGATTTTTAGGACATTTGAGAGGGGGTCTTAGGTTAGTAGTTAACCCCCCTCTCAACTACTAACCTAAGACCCTTGGATTTTTGGCGCCAAAAAGGATTCAAATGATCCATCATCCTCTCCAAACAACTTATCAACTATCCTCGTGTATATAAAACTGATTTGTAGGACATTTGAGAGGGGGTCTTAGGTTAGTAGTTTACCCCCCTCTCAACTACTAACCTAAGACCCTTGGATTTTTGGCGCCAAAATGGATTCAAATGATCCGTCATCCTCTCTAAACAACTTATCAACTATCCTTGTGTATATAAAACTGATTTTTAGGACATTTGAGAGGGGGTCTTAGGTTAGTAGTTAACCCCCCTCTCAACTACTAACCTAAGACCCTTGGATTTTTGGCGCCAAAATGGATTCAAATGATCTCTCATCCTCTCTAAACAACTTATCAACTATCCTCGTGTATATAAAACTGATTTTTAGGACATTTGAGAGGGGGTCTTAGGTTAGTAGTTTACCCCTCTCTCAACTACTAACCTAAGACCCTTGGATTTTTGGCGCCAAAATGGATTCAAATGATCCGTCATCCTCTCTAAACAACTTATCAACTATCCTCGTGTATATAAAACTGATTTTTAGGACATTTGAGAGGGGGTCTTAGGTTAGTAGTTTACCCCCCTCTCAACTACTAACCTAAGACCCTTGGATTTTTGGCTCCAAAATGGATTCAAATGATCCGTCATCCTCTCTAAACAACTTATCAACTATCCTCGTGTATATAAAACTGATTTTTAGGACATTTGGGAGGGGTCTTAGGTTAGTAGTTTACCCCCCTCTCAACTACTAACCTAAGACCTTTGGATTTTTGGCGCCAAAATGGATTCAAATGATCCGTCATCCTCTCCAAACAACTTATCAACTATCCTCGTGTATATGAAACTGATTTTTAGGACATTTGGGAGGGGGTCTTAGGTTAGTAGTTTACCCCCCTCTCAACTACTAACCTAAGACCCTTGGATTTTTGGCGCCAAAATGGATTCAAATGATCCGTCATCCTCTCCAAACAACTTATCAACTATCCTCGTGTATATAAAACTGATATTTAGGACATTTGAGAGGGGGTCTTAGGTTAGTAGTTAACCCCCCTCTCAACTACTAACCTAAGACCCTTGGATTTTTGGCGCCAAAAAGGATTCAAATGATCCATCATCCTCTCCAAACAACTTATCAACTATCCTCGTGTATATAAAACTGATTTGTAGGACATTTGAGAGGGGGTCTTAGGTTAGTAGTTTACCCCCCTCTCAACTACTAACCTAAGACCCTTGGATTTTTGGCGCCAAAATGGATTCAAATGATCCGTCATCCTCTCTAAACAACTTATCAACTATCCTTGTGTATATAAAACTGATTTTTAGGACATTTGAGAGGGGGTCTTAGGTTAGTAGTTTACCCCCCTCTCAACTACTAACCTAAGACCTTTGGATTTTTGGCGCCAAAATGGATTCAAATGATCCGTCATCCTCTCTAAACAACTTATCAACTATCCTCGTGTATATAAAACTGATTTTAGGACATTTGGGAGGGGTATTAGGTTAGTAGTTTACCCCCCTCTCAACTACTAACCTAAGACCCTTGGATTTTTGGCGCCAAAATGGATTCAAATGATCCGTCATCCTCTCTAAACAACTTATCAACTATCCTTGTGTATATAAAACTGATTTTTAGGACATTTGGGAGGGGGTCTTAGGTTAGGAGTTTACCCCCCTCTCAACTACTAACCTAAGACCCTTGGATTTTTGGCGCCAAAATGGATTCAAATGATCCGTCATCCTCTCTAAACAACTTATCAACTATCCTCGTGTATATAAAACTGATTTTTAGGACATTTGAGAGGGGGTCTTAGGTTAGTAGTTTACCCCCCTCTCAACTACTAACCTAAGACCCTTGGATTTTTGGCGCCAAAATGGATTCAAATGATCCGTCATCCTCTCCAAACAACTTATCAACTATCCTCGTGTATATAAAACTGATTTTTAGGACATTTGAGAGGGGGTCTTAGGTTAGTAGTTTACCCCCCTCTCAACTACTAACCTAAGACCCTTGGATTTCTGGCGCCAAAATGGATTCAAATGATCCGTCATCCTCTCTAAACAACTTATCAACTATCCTCGTGTATACAAAACTGATTTTTAGGACATTTGGGAGGGGGTCTTAGGTTAGTAGTTTACCCCCCTCTCAACTACTAACCTAAGACCCTTGGATTTTTGGCTCCAAAATGGATTCAAATGATCCGTCATCCTTTCTAAACAACTTATCAACTATCCTCGTGTATATAAAACTGATTTTAGGACATTTGGGAGGGGTCTTAGGTTAGTAGTTTACCCCCCTCTCAACTACTAACCTAAGACCTTTGGATTTTTGGCGCCAAAATGGATTCAAATGATCCGTCATCCTCTCCAAACAACTTATCAACTATCCTCGTGTATATAAAACTGATTTGTAGGACATTTGGGAGGGGGTCTTAGGTTAGTAGTTTACCCCCCTCTCAACTACTAACCTAAGACCCTTGGATTTTTGGCGCCAAAATGGATTCAAATGATCCGTCATCCTCTCTAAACAACTTATCAACTATCCTCGTGTATATAAAACTGATTTTTAGGACATTTGAGAGGGGGTCTTAGGTTAGTAGTTTACCCCCCTCTCAACTACTAACCTAAGACCCTTGGATTTTTGGCGCCAAAATGGATTCAAATGATCCGTCATCCTCTCTAAACAACTTATCAACTATCCTCGTGTATATAAAACTGATTTGTAGGACATTTGGGAGGGGGTCTTAGGTTAGTAGTTTACCCCCCTCTCAACTACTAACCTAAGACCTTTGGATTTTTGGCTTCAAAATGGATTCAAATGATCCGTCATCCTCTCTAAACAACTTATCAACTATCCTCGTGTATATAAAACTGATTTGTAGGACATTTGGGAGGGGGTCTTAGGTTAGTAGTTTACCCCCCTCTCAACTACTAACCTAAGACCCTTGGATTTTTGGCGCCAAAATGGAATCAAATGATCCGTCATCCTCTCTAAACAACTTATCAACTATCCTCGTGTATATAAAACTGATTTTTAGGACATTTGAGAGGGGGTCTTAGGTTAGTAGTTTACCCCTCTCTCAACTACTAACCTAAGACCCTTGGATTTTTGGCGCCAAAATGGATTCAAATGATCCGTCATCCTCTCTAAACAACTTATCAACTATCCTCGTGTATATAAAACTGATTTTTAGGACATTTGAGAGGGGGTCTTAGGTTAGTAGTTTACCCCCCTCTCAACTACTAACCTAAGACCCTTGGATTTTTGGCTCCAAAATGGATTCAAATGATCCGTCATCCTCTCTAAACAACTTATCAACTATCCTCGTGTATATAAAACTGATTTTTAGGACATTTGGGAGGGGTCTTAGGTTAGTAGTTTACCCCCCTCTCAACTACTAACCTAAGACCTTTGGATTTTTGGCGCCAAAATGGATTCAAATGATCCGTCATCCTCTCCAAACAACTTATCAACTATCCTTGTGTATATAAAACTGATTTTTAGGACATTTGGGAGGGGGTCTTAGGTTAGGAGTTTACCCCCTTCTCAACTACTAACCTAAGACCCTTGGATTTTTGGCGCCAAAATGGATTCAAATGATCCGTCATCCTCTCTAAACAACTTATCAACTATCCTCGTGTATATAAAACTGATTTTTAGGACATTTGAGAGGGGGTCTTAGGTTAGTAGTTTACCCCCCTCTCAACTACTAACCTAAGACCCTTGGATTTTTGGCGCCAAAATGGATTCAAATGATCCGTCATCCTCTCCAAACAACTTATCAACTATCCTCGTGTATATAAAACTGATTTTTAGGACATTTGAGAGGGGGTCTTAGGTTAGTAGTTTACCCCCCTCTCAACTACTAACCTAAGACCCTTGGATTTTTGGCGCCAAAATGGATTCAAATGATCCGTCATCCTCTCTAAACAACTTATCAACTATCCTCGTGTATAC
Organism: Ophiura sarsii; assembly: GCA_035610835.1. Lineage (NCBI taxonomy): Eukaryota > Metazoa > Echinodermata > Ophiuroidea > Amphilepidida > Ophiuridae > Ophiura > Ophiura sarsii. Next base: position 7,596,195 of record CM069459.1, on the reverse strand, counting down.
AAAACTGATTTTTAGGACATTTGGGAGGGGGTCTTAGGTTAGTAGTTTACCCCCCTCTCAACTACTAACCTAAGACCCTTGGATTTTTGGCTCCAAAATGGATTCAAATGATCCGTCATCCTTTCTAAACAACTTATCAACTATCCTCGTGTATATAAAACTGATTTTAGGACATTTGGGAGGGGTCTTAGGTTAGTAGTTTACCCCCCTCTCAACTACTAACCTAAGACCTTTGGATTTTTGGCGCCAAAATGGATTCAAATGATCCGTCATCCTCTCCAAACAACTTATCAACTATCCTCGTGTATATAAAACTGATTTGTAGGACATTTGGGAGGGGGTCTTAGGTTAGTAGTTTACCCCCCTCTCAACTACTAACCTAAGACCCTTGGATTTTTGGCGCCAAAATGGATTCAAATGATCCGTCATCCTCTCTAAACAACTTATCAACTATCCTCGTGTATATAAAACTGATTTTTAGGACATTTGAGAGGGGGTCTTAGGTTAGTAGTTTACCCCCCTCTCAACTACTAACCTAAGACCCTTGGATTTTTGGCGCCAAAATGGATTCAAATGATCCGTCATCCTCTCTAAACAACTTATCAACTATCCTCGTGTATATAAAACTGATTTGTAGGACATTTGGGAGGGGGTCTTAGGTTAGTAGTTTACCCCCCTCTCAACTACTAACCTAAGACCTTTGGATTTTTGGCTTCAAAATGGATTCAAATGATCCGTCATCCTCTCTAAACAACTTATCAACTATCCTCGTGTATATAAAACTGATTTGTAGGACATTTGGGAGGGGGTCTTAGGTTAGTAGTTTACCCCCCTCTCAACTACTAACCTAAGACCCTTGGATTTTTGGCGCCAAAATGGAATCAAATGATCCGTCATCCTCTCTAAACAACTTATCAACTATCCTCGTGTATATAAAACTGATTTTTAGGACATTTGAGAGGGGGTCTTAGGTTAGTAGTTTACCCCTCTCTCAACTACTAACCTAAGACCCTTGGATTTTTGGCGCCAAAATGGATTCAAATGATCCGTCATCCTCTCTAAACAACTTATCAACTATCCTCGTGTATATAAAACTGATTTTTAGGACATTTGAGAGGGGGTCTTAGGTTAGTAGTTTACCCCCCTCTCAACTACTAACCTAAGACCCTTGGATTTTTGGCTCCAAAATGGATTCAAATGATCCGTCATCCTCTCTAAACAACTTATCAACTATCCTCGTGTATATAAAACTGATTTTTAGGACATTTGGGAGGGGTCTTAGGTTAGTAGTTTACCCCCCTCTCAACTACTAACCTAAGACCTTTGGATTTTTGGCGCCAAAATGGATTCAAATGATCCGTCATCCTCTCCAAACAACTTATCAACTATCCTCGTGTATATGAAACTGATTTTTAGGACATTTGGGAGGGGGTCTTAGGTTAGTAGTTTACCCCCCTCTCAACTACTAACCTAAGACCCTTGGATTTTTGGCGCCAAAATGGATTCAAATGATCCGTCATCCTCTCCAAACAACTTATCAACTATCCTCGTGTATATAAAACTGATTTTTAGGACATTTGAGAGGGGGTCTTAGGTTAGTAGTTAACCCCCCTCTCAACTACTAACCTAAGACCCTTGGATTTTTGGCGCCAAAAAGGATTCAAATGATCCATCATCCTCTCCAAACAACTTATCAACTATCCTCGTGTATATAAAACTGATTTGTAGGACATTTGAGAGGGGGTCTTAGGTTAGTAGTTTACCCCCCTCTCAACTACTAACCTAAGACCCTTGGATTTTTGGCGCCAAAATGGATTCAAATGATCCGTCATCCTCTCTAAACAACTTATTAACTATCCTTGTGTATATGAAACTGATTTTTAGGACATTTGAGAGGGGGTCTTAGGTTAGTAGTTTACCCCCCTCTCAACTACTAACCTAAGACCCTTGGATTTTTGGCGCCAAAATGGATTCAAATGATCTCTTATCCTCTCTAAACAACTTATCAACTATCCTCGTGTATATAAAACTGATTTTTAGGACATTTGAGAGGGGGTCTTAGGTTAGTAGTTTACCCCTCTCTCAACTACTAACCTAAGACCCTTGGATTTTTGGCGCCAAAATGGATTCAAATGATCCGTCATCCTCTCTAAACAACTTATCAACTATCCTCGTGTATATAAAACTGATTTTTAGGACATTTGAGAGGGGGTCTTAGGTTAGTAGTTTACCCCCCTCTCAACTACTAACCTAAGACCCTTGGATTTTTGGCTCCAAAATGGATTCAAATGATCCGTCATCCTCTCTAAACAACTTATCAACTATCCTCGTGTATATAAAACTGATTTTTAGGACATTTGGGAGGGGTCTTAGGTTAGTAGTTTACCCCCCTCTCAACTACTAACCTAAGACCTTTGGATTTTTGGCGCCAAAATGGATTCAAATGATCCGTCATCCTCTCCAAACAACTTATCAACTATCCTCGTGTATATGAAACTGATTTTTAGGACATTTGGGAGGGGGTCTTAGGTTAGTAGTTTACCCCCCTCTCAACTACTAACCTAAGACCCTTGGATTTTTGGCGCCAAAATGGATTCAAATGATCCGTCATCCTCTCCAAACAACTTATCAACTATCCTCGTGTATATAAAACTGATTTTTAGGACATTTGAGAGGGGGTCTTAGGTTAGTAGTTAACCCCCCTCTCAACTACTAACCTAAGACCCTTGGATTTTTGGCGCCAAAAAGGATTCAAATGATCCATCATCCTCTCCAAACAACTTATCAACTATCCTCGTGTATATAAAACTGATTTGTAGGACATTTGAGAGGGGGTCTTAGGTTAGTAGTTTACCCCCCTCTCAACTACTAACCTAAGACCCTTGGATTTTTGGCGCCAAAATGGATTCAAATGATCCGTCATCCTCTCTAAACAACTTATCAACTATCCTTGTGTATATAAAACTGATTTTTAGGACATTTGAGAGGGGGTCTTAGGTTAGTAGTTTACCCCCCTCTCAACTACTAACCTAAGACCCTTGGATTTTTGGCGCCAAAATGGATTCAAATGATCTCTCATCCTCTCTAAACAACTTATCATCTATCCTCGTGTATATAAAACTGATTTTTAGGACATTTGAGAGGGGGTCTTAGGTTAGTAGTTTACCCCCCTCTCAACTACTAACCTAAGACCCTTGGATTTTTGGCTCCAAAATGGATTCAAATGATCCGTCATCCTCTCTAAACAACTTATCAACTATCCTCGTGTATATAAAACTGATTTTTAGGACATTTGGGAGTGGGTCTTAGGTTAGTAGTTTACCCCCCTCTCAACTACTAACCTAAGACCCTTGGATTTTTGGCTCCAAAATGGATTCAAATGATCCGTCATCCACTCTAAACAACTTATCAACTATCCTCGTGTATATAAAACTGATTTTTAGGACATTTGGGAGGGGTCTTAGGTTAGTAGTTTACCCCCCTCTCAACTACCAACCTAAGACCTTTGGATTTTTGGCGCCAAAATGGATTCAAATGATTCGTCATCCTCTCCAAACAACTTATCAACTATCCTCGTGTATATGAAACTGATTTTTAGGACATTTGGGAGGGGGTCTTAGGTTAGTAGTTTACCCCCCTCTCAACTACTAACCTAAGACCCTTGGATTTTTGGCGCCAAAATGGATTCAAATGATCCGTCATCCTCTCCAAACAAATTATCAACTATCCTCTTGTATATAAAACTGATTTTTAGGACATTTGAGAGGGGGTCTTAGGTTAGTAGTTTACCCCCCTCTCAACTACTAACCTAAGACCCTTGGATTTTTGGCTCCAAAATGGATTCAAATGATCCGTCATCCTCTCTAAACAACTTATCAACTATTCTCGTGTATATAAAACAGATTTTTAGGACATTTGGGAGGGGTCTTAGGTTAGTAGTTTACCCCCTCTCAACTACCAACCTAAGACCTTTGGATTTTTGGCGCCAAAATGGATTCAAATGATTCGTCATCCTCTCCAAACAACTTATCAACTATCCTCGTGTATATGAAACTGATTTTTAGGACATTTGGGAGGGGGGTCTTAGGTTAGTAGTTTACCCCCCTCTCAACTACTAACCTAAGACCCTTGGATTTTTGGCGCCAAAATGGATTCAAATGATCCGTCATCCTCTCCAAACAACTTATCAACTATCCTCGTGTATATAAAACTGATTTTTAGGACATTTGAGAGGGGGTCTTAGGTTAGTAGTTTACCCCCCTCTCAACTACTAACCTAAGACCCTTGGATTTTTGGCGCCAAAATGGATTCAAATGATCCATCATCCTCTCCAAACAACTTATCAACTATCCTCGTGTATATAAAACTGATTTTTAGGACATTTGGGAGGGGGTCTTAGGTTAGTAGTTTACCCCCCTCTCAACTACTAACCTAAGACCCTTGGATTTTTGGCGCCAAAATGGATTCAAATGATCCGTCATCCTCTCTAAACAGCTTATCAATTATCCTCGTGTATATAAAACTGATTTTTAGGACATTTGGGAGGGGGTCTTAGGTTAGTAGTTTACCCCCCTCTCAACTACTAACCTAAGACCCTTGGATTTTTGGCGCCAAAATGGATTCAAATGATCCTTCATCTTCTCTAAACTACTTATCAATTATCCTCGTGTATATAAAACTGATTTTTAGGACATTTGGGAGGGGGTCTTAGGTTAGTAGTTTACCCCCCTCGCAACTACTAACCTAAGACCCTTGGATTTTTGGCGCCAAAATCGATTAAAATGATCCGTCATCCTCTCTAAACAACTTATCAACTATCCTCGTGTATATAAAACTGATTTTTAGGACATTTGGGAGGGGGTCTTAGGTTAGTAGTTTACCCCCCTCTCAACTACTAACCTAAGACCCTTGGATTTTTGGCGCCAAAATGAATTCAAATGATCCGTCATCCTCTCTAAACAACTTATCAACTATCCTCGTGTATATAAAACTGATTTTTAGGACATTTGGGAGGGGTCTTAGTTTTTGGGTCTTAGGTTTTGGGTCTTAGTTTTTGGGTCTTAGGTTTTGGGTCTTAGGTTTTGGGTCTTAGTTTTTGGGTCTTAGGTTTTGGGTCTTAGGTTTTGGGTCTTAGGTCTTAGGTCTTAGGTCTTAGGTCTTAGGTCTTAGGTTAGTAGACACCCAGCTGTTTGTATGGTTTCTGTGTGGGTAGTTCTACTGTTTAGCCATAATTTTTCTTATTTAGCAGATTACTAGGACGATTGACAGTTTTAAACGCCTTTGATATTTGCAAAAAAACACAGAAATATCTTAAAGATAAATAATATCAGTAAGTTGAAGGCGATGTTCTATACTTCTTTTGCCCAGCAAAATACTGTACTATACAATTTAGGTATACAATGTTTGTCTTATGAATCTTTAAAGTAGAATAATATGAACATGGTGCTTATTGTCTAGCTATGTTTTGTAGCACTGTTTACATATTAAATCTAGCTAGCAAGTTATAAGACAAGTTGACACGCGAAATTGTGTAAATGTTGAAACATAGTTAATGTATATGAAAAGATAGTAGCAAGACCGTTATTTTGGCGTGCTAAATAGAAACTATACACGCGTGGCTTATGTAACACAAAGATAACAATTAAGCGAGCTATGCATAAAACGTAGGGTTTGCTGAAGCATATCATATAATGTTTACCCCAAGGAGTTTGAGGGCGAACCATTGTTAAGATAATTGACCGGCATGCATGTACAAAAATGTACATACATACTTATAAAGTAGATTTTAATAAGAGAAATGTGCAGTGCCGGATGAAATGATATGATTTCATATAAATGTCTCGGAAGTTCAATACGAAACCAACTATGCGAGCGTAATTAGATGTTTTCATTTTCTTCTAAAAGTTCTATCAATGTTTTTAGTGTAGGTGACATAGGACAATTTGATGACCCGGTTTGATGAGCAGCTTCCTCTATTGTTTCGTTCAACGCCAAATGTTCATTTTTAGTTACGTTATTGTCATTGTGTACATTTGCTTTGGTAAGACATTCACCTACGTTTTTGGTGCATCTAAGAGACAAAATTGGAGGACAAGGAAAGATTTTACACAGGTTTTGATTCGAAGATATTAGATGCCAATGTAACAAGAGATTTTGCTTGATTTTTGAATTACTTCAGTGAGGAAAACCAGAGGTATTTAATTTTTGCTTTTCGAAACATCCTCAAGGTATTATTTTCGTTGTTTATAAGAAATATCTGTAAGTAAAAGTCCACATCAGTTTCTTCATAACCCCGTTTAATAAGTTTAGATTTGAAGAAATCAAGTTTGTGGGTAAAATCTATTTCACTGCTGGAATTTCGGATATAACGGATCGCCTTCACCCTTGACGCCATTAAAGTAAACTTTTGGGTGAGATGAATCTCTTGATAGATATTGGAACGTATAGTCACAAGGTTTGGTGAAGCATTTTATATCTAGAGTCTGTGAGTTTCTATTGTCAAGTGATGCTTTATTTACCAATCTCTTTCCATTGTCTAATGTAAACATTTAATGTTAGCGCAGGTTATTAAGTTTGTGGCCTGATTGCTGGATAGACTGGTAATGTCAGGAACGCACCTTGATACTCAGGGGAGGGGGGGGGGGGGGGGGGCATGGAAATTTCTGAAGAAAAACAAACTTTGCCCACTATTCATGAAAAACCAAAAATTCCCATCAGCCAGAAAGAAGAAAAAAAGTTGACCCACTGCTGAGTTTTAAAAAAATCTGACTCACCCAATTCAATAAAGAAAATCATTAAAAACCTAAAAATTAAAATCCTTTGCCGCCTTCACCTAAAAACAACAACCTGTCACCTTTGGCGGCGAAAAAAAAATGTCCACCCAACCCCAATGTTCATGCCCCCACCCCCACCCATTCCGCCTGAAAATCGAATGGTGCATAGTGCGTCCCTTATGACAGAATGTTAGGGGGAAGAACTACTGTTAGACATTCAGAAATATTAAAATAATTATAATACGACGCAGTTTACCAACCGCACTGTTACATATAACAAAAAATATTAACTTCACCGTTGAATGTTATAATGTTAGAATATGCGATTGTAGGCCTACAAAATCGCTTACCAAGTTAGGCCAACTCGTCAGTAAGATATGCGTATGCCAGAATGGTTTAGTTTTACCCATACTCTTAGGTAGGCAAAATCTTAGAGAATGGGTGGGGGGGGGGGGGGGGGGGGCATCCAAGGCGGTCCTCCTGGCTTTAAACAAGCTTTTACCCCAACATATTCAATTTATGGGAAACAGCTCGCTAAAATGTGTCCGTTCTGTGTACTTTTAACCAACATTTTTATATTAACACTTTCCACGCGGCTATTTATATTTTTAGGGTACCCATTTTGTTACTATACACAAAACTGATTTTTCAGAATCTTTCACAATTTTCGAAGTCTACCTCAATCATTACTGGCCCAATACTAGGCATGCTTGTACTTTTGTCCATGCATTTATCATGGTGATTCCAAATAATATGGTACTGAAATTCAATAATTTTGACATTTTTGAAACATTTTGTGAAATTTTGGGATGTTGTCCGTACGCGGCCTGCCTAGCCGTTGGAAAGTGTTAAGTTTGATTGTGCTATAGGCCTAGTTGTGTTTGATAGTATTTGTAAAAAAAACATAAAAGAATATTTACTCCAGGAGGTAAACAAAGCGATAAATACCCACTAGCTTGTGGCAATATGAGTATTCTAAAGAAACGGAGGGGGAAGAAAACATTATGAAGGACTGAGATTTTTAGGCAAATATAGAGTATAATAGATTAACACTTTCCACGCCGCGCGGTTATGCACACGCAATTATTCACAACATGTTTCACAAAATGCATTTAATTTATTGGCTTTTGTCATCATATATTTCGAATCACCATGAGAAATTAATTGACAAACATGCCTAGTATTAGGTCAGTTATTCTTGAAGTAAGACTTTGAAAGTTTAGAAAAGGTTTCTGCAAAATCTGTTTTATATGTAAAACTAACCGCATGGAAAATGTTAAGGGAAGGCTAGAAAATGGTTGACTTTATATCCATCTAATACATGAATAAGAATTCCTATTTATTATTTGTCCACACTTTATTAAAATACAAGTATCACTCAATTTAAGTATTGCTATCGAGCTTGGAGCAAATCAAACTGATAAATAAGAGTTTTTCAAAATCATCAAATTTCCAAATATGTTATGCAGTCCTCATCCTCAAAAAAAGGAACCTAATTTAGGTAATGAGCTTTTAAATTAAGGAGGGGGGGGGGGGCTCAATGAAGTAACTTTATGAATGTTGTGAGTGCTGTTATAATTGAACTATTGACTCAAATGTCCATGTTTTTGACCAATATATTTTAAACAAAGCTAAGAAAAAAATATTTTTGATTACAAATGCCCAAATTGCTTGATTTAAGATGGGCAAAATCACTTTGTTTGCTTTTTTTTTGGTCAAAAAAAAATAGATTAGCTTACAAGCAAAAGCAATGATCCCTACATCATAATCAAGCGATTTAGGCATTCCCCACTCAAAACAAATTCTGTTAGCTTTGTTAAAAAATAGGTTAAACAAAGTGATTTTTTTTGTAGGTGATTTTCTCAAAAATAAATCAACATTTGTTGTCAAAATTGACGCCAAATTTGAATTATGATCAATTTCCTTTCCAGAAATGTATACTTTTACATGGATTTGATTAATAATTAAATAAGTTTAATATAGCACTCACAACATTCAAAACATCAAGACGAATCTCTGTTTTCCTGCCTGGTATTCATGCACTACTAGTACTACTATTATAGATATTATGTCTGTTTATTCAACTAAAGCAGTTACAAACTATTGTACTTTTTAATTCACTATTTAGCAAATAAACCTCTGAGAATCTATGTTGATTTTATACACAATAGAACCACGATGCAGAGGGTAGTTCTAACATGTTTGCTATCTTGTTTGCTAAAGCTGGAAATGTGTTCATAACTGGACAAACAAATCATACGGGTAGTTAATTTCCATTCTTTGGATAAGCTTGAGTAAATACAAAATGTGGATCCATTTTTTTGGTTTTTAGGTCAGGAGATCTCATGCAGTGTTTTCGACATGAGTAAAACATTTAACTAAAAAAGCCAGAATTGTTTCTTCACAGAATTTTTCATAGATTTATGAAAAATTTGCTATTTAGACCTATTTTGGACTACCCTGTATTTAAAATAAAACGAACTTTAACGATATTCATGTAGTTCATTTAGATAACCATTTCCCTTTTAAATTAAATAGTCCATTGCTAATAATCTAATTTCATAGAATATTATATACAAACCTTCATTTTATGCATTATTTCATCATAATTTTAGACACCCTGTACTTTTTCTGTTTACATTTTGGGCAAGTGATTCTTAGCAAATTTGGTAGCACCTTCTGCGGTTGTTCTGATTTTGGTGACTATCTTCAGCTAAACCCTATAAAAATTTTACACACCCTGTATAATTTGATTCTTTTTTGCAAAAATGACAAACCTTGAATCATAAGCTTTCCAACAATATATAGTTTGTGGGTCATTAAGTATGTAAAACTTAAGTTTTATCCCGTTTAATCAGAATTGGTGCCCATTTCTCAACATTATTAGAAGTGAAACAATTTTTGGACCAGTTTGTGACTTCTGACCATCCATACAATTATATATCAATACCATACTATGATAAGCCCTGCGTGTTTGTCCGTATAATATTGCAGTAAAAATGGTATGAGGCTACTTTCTATTCATATGCGCCGCAATATGATACTGCCTAATCTACCTAATTATAAGTAAACTCAGTGAGTACCTCCTTAGTAACAATTCTAAGCGATGAAGCTTAAAAACAAATTTCGAAAGCTTATAAATCATACTATGATAAGCCCTGCGTGTTTGTCCGTATAATATTGCAGTAAAAATGGTATGAGGCTACTTTCTATTCATATGCGCCGCAATATGATACTGCCTAATCTACCTAATTATAAGTAAACTCAGTGAGTACCTCGGAGTCCTTAGTAACAATTCTAAGCGATGAAGCTTAAAAACAAATTTCGAAAGCTTATAAATCACTCAATACATTATCTTTAGAATTCGCTAAACCACAGTGGCTACACTTTTGTAATGAATAACGATATGCAACAATAGGCAGCAGTTTTTGAGTAAATAATATTTGTTTGTGAACACATATAGACAGTGCATTAGCATAATTTATATCTTTACCAAACCAAGCTGACTATCGACTACAACACACGGCAGCTACTTCGGTAAGCAAAATATGTGCGCCGCGATTGAAAGATTGTGCGCATTACCCATTGAGTTTACACGATTTTCATCTTACCGGGGCCGCAATTTTATTCCACGCGTCCTAGGGACACTCGTCGGTTATGTTGCTGCCGAGGGATGATGTTGGTAATAGGGTTGTTTCGGAATAGCGGGATTGGTGACAGCGGGTGGGGTGTGGGGGGGGGGCGTTCGTTTGGGGATAGAGTTATATGTATGTGGAGGGGGGGGGGGGCTGGACGACGGTGTGATCTTTGTTGAATGGGGGATCGGGATAGCGGGGTTCGTGATGCAGCTTGGGGGGGGGGAGTGCGGGGCGGGGTTTGTTGCAGCGGGGTCGGAGTTTGTTGCAGCGGAGGGGGGGGGGGGGGGGGGCGGCGTTTGTTGCGGCGGGGGGGGGGGGCGGAGTTTGTTGCAGCGGGGGTTGAGTCTGTTGCAGCGGGGGCGTAGCGGGGCGGGTTTGTTGCAGCGAGGAGGGAGGGGGCGACAGGTTGCGGGAGGTGTTTTTTTATGGGGTACACTTTCGTGGCGGGGGCGCAAATTGTTCAACGGCGCCGCAATTCTCAACTGGGGCGGGACCACCGGTTTCCGCTATCTGCTTTGCGGCGCATATTCGTTTCGTTGGGGATGTTTGGAATGCGCCCCCACTTAACCATTGCTACATCGGGGCGGTTTGCTTTTTGCAATTGGGCATTTTGACCGCGTGGCGGCGGTACAATTAGATGTTGGGGCGGTATCATTTTCGATGGGGGCGGCATGTAGAGTGTCGCGGCGGTCTCTTTGCGCATTTGAAAAATATTTGCGCCATTTCCATAGGAAACACACGTTATCATGTTGGGGCGGCGGGGGTCCCGTACCGCTTTCCGTAGAGCGTCGGCTTAGAGGCAACTTTATTTTAAGTTATTGTTAAGCGAGGGGAGGGTTGTGAATCAGAACTTGAATTAAGAAAGAATTTCACACGGACACCGCCGAAAATAATAAAAAATAAATACAAATATTATTTCAAATTTTTTTTCTTCAATTTATTTTATTTTAAATTGTCCTAATCTCTTAATCAAACCAACTTTTTTAAAGTGATCTGTTTTTCCCCGGACGGATACTCGTTCCCGTTTCGCGTAGACTTACACTTTTGAATTAGGCCCATATTCCACATGACGTGTCCCACCCAACCCCCATCCACCCACCCCCACGCAACCCCCACCCAATCCGACCTTTAACTCAATCAATGCCCGCGACTTAACTGCTATGAGCTTGTAATCATGGTAATAATTGGTCAAATATCAGTAGTCATACTCGCTAAAAAATTCTGCTTGCAACTGAATATCACCCCACCCCACCCCAACACCACCCCAACCCCACACCCTACCTCACCAACCACAACCTCCCCCAACCACCATCCAACCCCCTCCAAACCCCCATCAAACCCAACATGTCTTCGCAGTCTCTCTGTGCCAATTACAATTACAATTGCTTGCACTAGAGTTTTCGTCTTTTCTGAACTGTTTTACAATTAGTAGTAATCAAAAATGAGATAGTGAAACCAAAGCTGGACTCCGTTGAGTCCAGAATCAAAATATGCACTGTTAATTATTGAAATGTGCGGAAAACATAGATTTTTAAAATAAGTGAGTTAACATTTTTCAACTAGATTGAAATGTGTGGAAAACAATCATATGTGCGGGTTTCGTGAAGACATTTCAATTTTTGGTGAAGAGTATTTTGTAGTAACTATTTAAAAAGTAAATCGTATGAACGCCGTTATTTTATTGTGCAAAGAATCGGTAAATATGTGATTGTTAGCGTCGAACAAACTGAAAAACAAACAACGCTACCGCATTGTGGGAAAACATGTCCAGGAAAGAGCCGGAAAAACCCGCCCTAAATCGTGACATATAATCATGGTCGGCGAAGCCGGCTGATCAAAACGACGCGATCATACGTGGATGTGCCTCCCATACTTTGAAATTCCGACTTTCAATATACCTGCATAATGCAAAATTAACACCCGATCGGTATAATACCAAACTTGGTGAAATGTCTACCGATCAATATACCCCTTGTTATACATGTATTTACATTAAACAGAAGGTTCTCAAAAGTGTATTTTAACCAAAATTGGGTTCTCAAAGTGTACATTTGAACTTCGGATATTGGAAATGCAGCGGTTATTTAATATGTCAGGCCTATTTTTTAGGGGGAATCAATAAACCTGACAAAGTGCACCCTTCTATATACCATCAAAGAATTAAGGGGGGCATTAATATATCAAAAATATTTCTAATTACCACCCATCGATATACCAAATTTGGCGAGAAGGCAACCCAACAGGCAGTCACATATTATACGTATACCACTATATAATGAGTACCCCCGGAGTGCTTATAGGGTATTCTTAGTCAAAGATACCTCTTAAAATTATCCGTCGAGCGTCGAGCGAAGCGATGCCGATCCATCGAGCGCCGAGCGGAGCCAGAAGGGCGCTCACACTTTTTTATAATGCTTACACAACGCCTCAATGAAAGGCTATGCTTAGTTGTTTTTAAAATCATCATATTGTCACCTTATTGAATGATATGGTCTTACGGTCAGATATCTGCCGTGGTAGAGGCTATCCCACACCGGATTTATGCCGTGGGATAAAGCTCTATCACAGCGAATTTGGGCAGTTATTATATTGTCAGGGTTTTGTCTTTGATTGATGATATCACATCATTTCCTTTCTGGTGGAGTGAGAGGCGCATTCGAAAATTGTAGTTTTGATGCTAGTCTGTGTACCTTGAGCGAAGGAGACTTAACAAAACACTCGGCGAGTACTTCTATCGGCAATATTCACTCCAATGCAGTGCGTTTGATTTCTCGTTTTGTATTTCTCATGATAAAATCCAGTTGAAATTATGTATTGTATTCTCTGATAATAACATTGAACAGACTTAATGCGATGTGCCATTGTGTGTGTGAAATTGTGATGTACGTAGCCAGGTAAACTAATACACATTGTTAGAAATCTGGAACTTATTAGATTAGCCGAGACAAGTCCAAGGGCGTGTTCACACTATAGCTAGTTTTCTCCACGACCTGGGTCGGACCCGGGTCGAACCCGGGTTGAAGTCTGGTGTGAACAGAAAAATAGGCTCAAAAAACCGACCGGGTCGAAAATTACAACCCTGCGAAAGTGAAGGGTAGAACCCTGGTTCAATTCAACCCGCATCGACTGTAGTGTGAACAGAAATCGCTGTTTCGACCCGGGTTGCCGGAAGTAGATAACCTGACTGCTGACACAGACTGTATTCCGAGCAACACCAAACAGATGTTCAATTGATCGAAATTCAAGGGGGGTTGCAAGTCGCCATAAAACCATAGCAACCCTCTTCTCAACAGGAATAGCTTTCCTGAAAGTAGCATCTTGCCGGTAAAGTCTATCGTACAGTAATCTAACAATAAAATCAAATGTAGACCTCTTAATGTTAAAGTTCTCAGTCCAATCTTTATCACCGTACGTCTCCCACACCACTTCCCACCACCATCCAGGCCGTAGCCTTGCCCACTGCGTACGATCTTTAGCTACTGAGTACAAAGAAATCAGCGTCGCTGCACTCAGCGTTAAAGATAATATAAATTTCAGGTATCGGCTGAAAAGAATGTTAATGGTTGCCCGCTTTATTCCTGCCATCTTTCTACGGCCTATGGCACGTTGTCGCTGATGTTTTCGACGGTATTTCATTACCAGCCACTGTTGCTTGTTGTTTATACCCGCCATGATGAGCAAGCTAGGTCATAGGTCATTGATACAAGAATTTTAACTTCCGGGTTCAATAAACCCATTTGCCAATGTGGATACAACTTCAACACATACATAGCGCTAGTGTGAACAGAAAATGAAACATCGATCAATCCGGGTTCGACCCGGCTCCGACCCGGATTGAGGAAAAAGCTATAGTGTGAACAATCCCTAAGAGATTACAATATATAGACACCGCCGAAAATAATAAAAAATAAATACAAATATTATTTCAAATTTTTTTTCTTCAATTTATTTTATTTTAAATTGTCCTAATCTCTTAATCAAACCAACTTTTTTAAAGTGATCTGTTTTTCCCCGGACGGATACTCGTTCCCGTTTCGCGTAGACTTACACTTTTGAATTAGGCCCATATTCCACATGACGTGTCCCACCCAACCCCCATCCACCCACCCCCACGCAACCCCCACCCAATCCGACCTTTAACTCAATCAATGCCCGCGACTTAACTGCTATGAGCTTGTAATCATGGTAATAATTGGTCAAATATCAGTAGTCATACTCGCTAAAAAATTCTGCTTGCAACTGAATATCACCCCACCCCACCCCAACACCACCCCAACCCCACACCCTACCTCACCAACCACAACCTCCCCCAACCACCATCCAACCCCCTCCAACCCCCATCAAACCCAACATGTCTTCGCAGTCTCTCTGTGCCAATTACAATTACAATTGCTTGCACTAGAGTTTTCGTCTTTTCTGAACTGTTTTACAATTAGTAGTAATCAAAAATGAGATAGTGAAACCAAAGCTGGACTCCGTTGAATCCAGAATCAAAATATGCACTGTTAATTATTGAAATGTGCGGAAAACATAGATTTTTAAAATAAGTGAGTTAACATTTTTCAACTAGATTGAAATGTGTGGAAAACAATCATATGTGCGGGTTTCGTGAAGACATTTCAATTTTTGGTGAAGAGTATTTTGTAGTAACTATTTAAAAAGTAAATCGTATGAACGCCGTTATTTTATTGTGCAAAGAATCGGTAAATATGTGATTGTTAGCGTCGAACAAACTGAAAAACAAACAACGCTACCGCATTGTGGGAAAACATGTCCAGGAAAGAGCCGGAAAAACCCGCCCTAAATCGTGACATATAATCATGGTCGGCGAAGCCGGCTGATCAAAACGACGCGATCATACGTGGGTGTGCCTCCCATACTTTGAAATTCCGACTTTCAATATACCTGCATAATGCAAAATTAACACCCGATCGGTATAATACCAAACTTGGTGAAATGTCTACCGATCAATATACCCCTTGTTATACATGTATTTACATTAAACAGAAGGTTCTCAAAAGTGTATTTTAACCAAAATTGGGTTCTCAAAGTGTACATTTGAACTTCGGATATTGGAAATGCAGCGGTTATTTAATATGTCAGGCCTATTTTTTAGGGGGAATCAATAAACCTGACAAAGTGCACCCTTCTATATACCATCAAAGAATTAAGGGGGGCATTAATATATCAAAAATATTTCTAATTACCACCCATCGATATACCAAATTTGGCGAGAAGGCAACCCAACAGGCAGTCACATATTATACGTATACCACTATATAATGAGTACCCCCGGAGTGCTTATAGCGTATTCTTAGTCAAAGATACCTCTTAAAATTATCCGTCGAGCGTCGAGCGAAGCGATGCCGATCCATCGAGCGCCGAGCGGAGCCAGAAGGGCGCTCACACTTTTTTATAATGCTTACACAACGCCTCAATGAAAGGCTATGCTTAGTTGTTTTTAAAATCATCATATTGTCACCTTATTGAATGATATGGTCTTACGGTCAGATATCTGCCGTGGTAGAGGCTATCCCACACCGGATTTATGCCGTGGGATAAAGCTCTATCACAGCGAATTTGGGCAGTTATTATATTGTCAGGGTTTTGTCTTTGATTGATGATATCACATCATTTCCTTTCTGGTGGAGTGAGAGGCGCATTCGAAAATTGTAGTTTTGATGCTAGTCTGTGTACCTTGAGCGAAGGAGACTTAACAAAACACTCGGCGAGTACTTCTATCGGCAATATTCACTCCAATGCAGTGCGTTTGATTTCTCGTTTTGTATTTCTCATGATAAAATCCAGTTGAAATTATGTATTGTATTCTCTGATAATAACATTGAACAGACTTAATGCGATGTGCCATTGTGTGTGTGAAATTGTGATGTACGTAGCCAGGTAAACTAACACACATTGTTAGAAATCTGGAACTTATTAGATTAGCCGAGACAAGTCCAAGGGCGTGTTCACACTATAGCTAGTTTTCTCCACGACCTGGGTCGGACCCGGGTCGAACCCGGGTTGAAGTCTGGTGTGAACAGAAAAATAGGCTCAAAAAACCGACCGGGTCGAAAATTACAACCCTGCGAAAGTGAAGGGTAGAACCCTGGTTCAATTCAACCCGCATCGACTGTAGTGTGAACAGAAATCGCTGTTTCGACCCGGGTTGCCGGAAGTAGATAACCTGACTGCTGACACAGACTGTATTCCGAGCAACACCAAACAGATGTTCAATTGATCGAAATTCAAGGGGGGTTGCAAGTCGCCATAAAACCATAGCAACCCTCTTCTCAACAGGAATAGCTTTCCTGAAAGTAGCATCTTGCCGGTAAAGTCTATCGTACAGTAATCTAACAATAAAATCAAATGTAGACCTCTTAATGTTAAAGTTCTCAGTCCAATCTTTATCACCGTATGTCTCCCACACCACTTCCCACCACCATCCAGGCCGTAGCCTTGCCCACTGCGTACGATCTTTAGCTACTGAGTACAAAGAAATCAGCGTCGCTGCACTCAGCGTTAAAGATAATATAAATTTCAGGTATCGGCTGAAAAGAATGTTAATGGTTGCCCGCTTTATTCCTGCCATCTTTCTACGGCCTATGGCACGTTGTCGCTGATGTTTTCGACGGTATTTCATTACCAGCCACTGTTGCTTGTTGTTTATACCCGCCATGATGAGCAAGCTAGGTCATAGGTCATTGATACAAGAATTTTAACTTCCGGGTTCAATAAACCCATTTGCCAATGTGGATACAACTTCAACACATACATAGCGCTAGTGTGAACAGAAAATGAAACATCGATCAATCCGGGTTCGACCCGGCTCCGACCCGGATTGAGGAAAAAGCTATAGTGTGAACAATCCCTAAGAGATTACAATATATAGAAGCAGTGACCATTTATTGTTAAAGCTTATACCTTACTAATCATGCTAATGCAGTGTGCCATTGTGTGAGTTGTTATAACGACCACAAGGCATCGGCAGTATGGATAGTATGGATTGGCATTGGCAGCAATAAAACCAATATATTTTCAATATGCCCGCATTTAAATTTAGATTGGAAATTAAATAGCATTTTTGAAGGTTGTGTGTAACATTTAATATCTATAAAATACAATAGGCTAGCTAGCTAGCTTTATGGTCAAAGCGTTCCGGAAGAATGACTGTCGTTAAATCTTTCTTATTATCAAAATGATGAACTATCATGCTTGCAACACCCTCAGATTAACTTATCTGAAAGATGTGAATGAATGGATGTATATTTGAATACATGTTGAATGGAAACACGATAGAATAAAACGTAGCCAAACGATACAGGACTTCGTTTCGGAGGAGTACATTTTCTACATGTAATATCACATTGGAAAGATTTGAAAATAAATTGGTTAAGACGCATTGAGTAAGGTGATCAAAATGAATTAAACTTTTCACCTCTTGTTCAAACTGCTACCGTTATTCACAATTATAATGTTGCAAGTATGCATCCCGAATAAAACGTTTTCAATTTTGAATTTGAACGATTTAAAAAAAAAAATTGTCATATCGTTTCTTGTATTAAATATATGAATTCAATTCATAGTCAAGCCTAGCCATGGCATTTCATTTAACTCAAAACGTGTAATTCATTTGAAAATCAATAGATCAATATCATCATTATTATTTTTTTACGTTTCCACAGTGTTTGAAAACACTCTTGCTTTTGCCATCATTTACAATATAGGGCTATCCAAGCTTTAATACAACAACATCATATGAACAAAATAGTAGAAAATGAAATATACGGAAATGTCAAATTAACTTCTCAATACAGCTTCAAAAAGAAATAGCAAATTGAGTAGGTATATATAAATTAACTAATACAAAGTTTAGCAATAACATTAACATATAATTGATGAACTTATCATGTACAATATTGGAAGTATGCATCCCGAATAATACGAAATGTTTAAATTAGAAGAAGGTTATTGGCATGATCCCATATGCCTTTAATATAATCATTAAGCTACATTTAACGCGACAAACCTAAGCGTGTCGTCATTTCAGTATTTTTTTCTTCAATTTTTACTTTTAATTTTTTGCGTTAAATTGATTTTCAGTCATAATTTTACACATTTATCACATATCATACATTCACAACATCAGATAATATCATTAATCATATAGCAAATCAACAAAAAAGCAAAACAAGATCGACACATACAAAGATCTATGATTGTAATAATGTCCTCATGTTCAAAAGATTTAAAGTAATCAAATTCATCAAATTGTGATGTTTCAAATTTTAAATATTTTACTATGAATGTTCAAGTTTATATCAACCATGAATTCATAAACAACATATTAACACGTAATTCGTCAATTCTTCAAAACTTAATTTGCTCAAAATTGTTAAAAATAATCAAAAAATGTGTTCGAATTAGCTATCATATTTTTTTCTTCATGTTTTTCTGAATACATTATATAACATTTTAGTGTTTAGAAGCATGTAAGTTTGTACTTGTTTTCTTCTTACAAATCTAATTAATAAATTCATCAAATATTTGTATAAAACGAAACAAAATACGTGCATGTCTTTACATTATTCAAAAAAATATCTAACAATTCATCAAATCATGTTTTATGCTAGCATATGCATACCTTTTATAGTATAGAGGAAATTGGATATGGTGAAACAGACAGTGAGGTTGAAGAGGAGGACGAAGAGGATTGGGAGGATCCAGGGGAGGAATAAGAGGAGGATATACATCATACATGTACAACAGTGATCACGATTGTCGTGCAGGGTTATTAAGAAGAAGAACTATGCAGATTTTGTTTGACTTTTCAATTGTATTATAATATATATCTTACTTTATATATTATTTTGTGTAATAATAATAATAATAATAATAATAATAAAAACGCATTTTAGAGCGCCTTACGAATACACCTCAGGGCGCTGTACAATAGCAAAATGTCTTAAACTACAACAAGTTATACGCCAATACACCATAAAAATCACATTACTCTACAGACATATTAAAAACGGTAGGTCAAAACACACAGCATGTAAAATCCTGCAAGGATAATAATACAGATGCAGGAAAGAAAAAAATTAAAACCAAGAGTTCAAAGAGACCAAAATAAATTGGTTAAGACGCATTGAGTAAGGTGATCAAAATGAATTAAACTTTTCACCTCTTGTTCAAACTGCTACCGTTATTCACAATTATAATGTTGCAAGTATGCATCCCGAATAAAACGTTTTCAATTTTGAATTTGAACGATTTAAAAAAAAAAATTGTCATGTCGTTTCTTGTATTAAATATATGAATTCAATTCATAGTCAAGCCTAGCCATGGCATTTCATTTAACTCAAAACGTGTAATTCATTTGAAAATCAATAGATCAATATCATCATTATTATTTTTTTACGTTTCCACAGTGTTTGAAAACACTCTTGCTTTTGCCATCATTTACAATATAGGGCTATCCAAGCTTTAATACAACAACATCATATGAACAAAGTAGTAGAAAATGAAATATACGGAAATGTCAAATTAACTTCTCAATACAGCTTCAAAAAGAAATAGCAAATTGAGTAGGTATATATAAATTAACTAATACAAAGTTTAGCAATAACATTAACATATAATTGATGAACTTATCATGTACAATATTGGAAGTATGCATCCCGAATAATACGAAATGTTTAAATTAGAAGAAGGTTATTGGCATGATCCCATATGCCTTTAATATAATCATTAAGCTACATTTAACGCGACAAACCTAAGCGTGTCGTCATTTCAGTATTTTTTTCTTCAATTTTTACTTTTAATTTTTTTGCGTTAAATTGATTTTCAGTCATAATTTTACACATTTATCACATATCATACATTCACAACATCAGATAATATCATTAATCATATAGCAAATCAACAAAAAAGCAAAACAAGATCGACACATACAAAGATCTATGATTGTAATAATGTCCTCATGTTCAAAAGATTTAAAGTAATCAAATTCATCAAATTGTGATGTTTCAAATTTTAAATATTTTACTATGAATGTTCAAGTTTATATCAACCATGAATTCATAAACAACATATTAACACGTAATTCGTCAATTCTTCAAAACTTAATTTGCTCAAAATTGTTAAAAATAATCAAAAAATGTGTTCGAATTAGCTATCATATTTTTTTCTTCATGTTTTTCTGAATACATTATATAACATTTTAGTGTTTAGAAGCATGTAAGTTTGTACTTGTTTTCTTCTTACAAATCTAATTAATAAATTCATCAAATATTTGTATAAAACGAAACAAAATACGTGCATGTCTTTACATTATTCAAAAAAATATCTAACAATTCATCAAATCATGTTTTATGCTAGCATATGCATACCTTTTATAGTATAGAGGAAATTGGATATGGTGAAACAGACAGTGAGGTTGAAGAGGAGGACGAAGAGGATTGGGAGGATCCAGGGGAGGAATAAGAGGAGGATATACATCATACATGTACAACAGTGATCACGATTGTCGTGCAGGGTTATTAAGAAGAAGAACTATGCAGATTTTGTTTGACTTTTCAATTGTATTATAATATATATCTTACTTTATATATTATTTTGTGTAATAATAATAATAATAATAATAATAATAACAAAAACGCATTTTAGAGCGCCTTACGAATACACCTCAGGGCGCTGTACAATAGCAAAATGTCTTAAACTACAACAAGTTATACGCCAATACACCATAAAAATCACATTACTCTACAGACATATTAAAAACGGTAGGTCAAAACACACAGCATGTAAAATCCTGCAAGGATAATAATACAGATGCAGGAAAGAAAAAAATTAAAACCAAGAGTTCAAAGAGACCAAAATAAATTGGTTAAGACGCATTGAGTAAGGTGATCAAAATGAATTAAACTTTTCACCTCTTGTTCAAACTGCTACCGTTATTCACAATTATAATGTTGCAAGTATGCATCCCGAATAAAACGTTTTCAATTTTGAATTTGAACGATTTAAAAAAAAAATTGTCATGTCGTTTCTTGTATTAAATATATGAATTCAATTCATAGTCAAGCCTAGCCATGGCATTTCATTTAACTCAAAACGTGTAATTCATTTGAAAATCAATAGATCAATATCATCATTATTATTTTTTTACGTTTCCACAGTGTTTGAAAACACTCTTGCTTTTGCCATCATTTACAATATAGGGCTATCCAAGCTTTAATACAACAACATCATATGAACAAAATAGTAGAAAATGAAATATACGGAAATGTCAAATTAACTTCTCAATACAGCTTCAAAAAGAAATAGCAAATTGAGTAGGTATATATAAATTAACTAATACAAAGTTTAGCAATAACATTAACATATAATTGATGAACTTATCATGTACAATATTGGAAGTATGCATCCCGAATAATACGAAATGTTTAAATTAGAAGAAGGTTATTGGCATGATCCCATATGCCTTTAATATAATCATTAAGCTACATTTAACGCGACAAACCTAAGCGTGTCGTCATTTCAGTATTTTTTTCTTCAATTTTTACTTTTAATTTTTTTGCGTTAAATTGATTTTCAGTCATAATTTTACACATTTATCACATATCATACATTCACAACATCAGATAATATCATTAATCATATAGCAAATCAACAAAAAAGCAAAACAAGATCGACACATACAAAGATCTATGATTGTAATAATGTCCTCATGTTCAAAAGATTTAAAGTAATCAAATTCATCAAATTGTGATGTTTCAAATTTTAAATATTTTACTATGAATGTTCAAGTTTATATCAACCATGAATTCATAAACAACATATTAACACGTAATTCGTCAATTCTTCAAAACTTAATTTGCTCAAAATTGTTAAAAATAATCAAAAAATGTGTTCGAATTAGCTATCATATTTTTTTCTTCATGTTTTTCTGAATACATTACATAACATTTTAGTGTTTAGAAGCATGTAAGTTTGTACTTGTTTTCTTCTTACAAATCTAATTAATAAATTCATCAAATATTTGTATAAAACGAAACAAAATACGTGCATGTCTTTACATTATTCAAAAAAATATCTAACAATTCATCAAATCATGTTTTATGCTAGCATATGCATACCTTTTATAGTATAGAGGAAATTGGATATGGTGAAACAGACAGTGAGGTTGAAGAGGAGGACGAAGAGGATTGGGAGGATCCAGGGGAGGAATAAGAGGAGGATATACATCATACATGTACAACAGTGATCACGATTGTCGTGCAGGGTTATTAAGAAGAAGAACTATGCAGATTTTGTTTGACTTTTCAATTGTATTATAATATATATCTTACTTTATATATTATTTTGTGTAATAATAATAATAATAATAATAATAATAAAAACGCATTTTAGAGCGCCTTACGAATACACCTCAGGGCGCTGTACAATAGCAAAATGTCTTAAACTACAACAAGTTATACGCCAATACACCATAAAAATCACATTACTCTACAGACATATTAAAAACGGTAGGTCAAAACACACAGCATGTAAAATCCTGCAAGGATAATAATACAGATGCAGGAAAGAAAAAAATTAAAACCAAGAGTTCAATGTTCTAAGATCCGCTACAGTATGAAAAATTACTCATCGTCAAAAGAGTTGATCAAGAATGTGTTTAGAGCTGATTTGAAACAAGTCAGAGAGTCTATTGCACGGATTTGAGCAGTCATGCGATTCCATAGTATTGGAACGGCTGCAAATTCACGTTCCCCATAGGTTGATGTTCGAACAGCTCTGTATGATCGTGGTTTCAATAGTACTTCCGTTGAGGAGCGCAGTGAGCGACGTGTTTTGTAGATAGTCAGCAAATCAACCAGATATTGAGGTGCTAATCCATGGATACCTTACCTACTATAATAAAAGTGATTGTGACTATGTCTATAGGTTTATGTAATGACATGTGTCGTTTTTGTCATAGAACATGATGGGGGATCAACAAAAAAGAAGGTTCTTAGGAGTGTTCATAAATACTTTGGTGTTGGGGGGGGGGGGGGGGGGTGGAACCAATGGAGGGGGGATCAGAAGAAGAAAAAAAGTCCTGAAAAAAAATCATTGCGATTTCAACGCGAACATCATTTATGTTGTCAAGTTGCTTGCGGGTTGACCGATCAGTAACACCGATATCATACGTAACTCAAAATGTGATACAGGGTGCCCGTGTTTGCCCAGCTTATTGACCATGAACTTCTAGGATTTGGTGTGAAAATCGTATACATATTGATAGACTAAACGCTTACCTTTCATATGCCGTTTATTTCATCTAATTTGGTTGTGTCAATCCTGAGATATAATCAATTAACTAAAGCTACCTAAAATTTGTGCCACTTTGAAGAATGCTTAAGACATAAGCATTAAAACCCTCGTCCTCCTAAAGGGAGGGTGGTCGCCGATTGCGCTAAAACGCAAAGAACAGTGACCTAGGGCGTACAGGTGATCGCTTTTATATCGCGCTCATATCGCGCCATTTTGACGAACAAAAATCCGATAGTAGGGGGGGGGGGGGGGGGTTGCGGATTGAACGATTATTGACACCGATATCATATGTAGCTAAAAATGTGATATCGTATCCTAAAAAGCAAATCAGGGCACATTACTAGTATATGATATTTTGCCTATTTTGTCCGCAATTGCTAGGACAAAAACCTTGTTTTTCCTGGCGATTTCAGCGTGAACGTCATTTATGTCGTCAAATTGGTCGCGGATTGACCGATTAGTGACACAGATATCATACGCAGCTCAAAATGTGATATCATATCCTGAAAAGCAAATCAGGGCACATTATATGATATTTAGCCTATTTTGTCCGGAATTGGTTGAAGAAAAACCACCATTTTTACTTGCGATTTCAATGTGAACGTCATTTATGTCGTCAAATTGGTTGCGGATTGACCGATTAGTGACACTGATATCATACGTAGCTAAAAATGTGATATCATTTCCTGAAAAGCAAATCAGGGCACATTATATGATATTAATAGCCTATTATAAACCAACCAAGGTACTCAAAGAATGCTGTGCTGAACTTGCCAGTCCACTCTGCAGGCTTTTCGATCTCTGCTTCACTCATTGGTGTGTTTCCTAACCAATGGAAAACAGCATCTGTCACTCCAATCCACAAGAGATGTTCGAAGGCTGACCCAACAAAGTACCGTCCTATCTCACTGCTAAGCAATATCAGCAAGATCATGGAAGCTGTTGTGCAGAAACAACTTCAAACAGGCTCTCGTGTCGAAATGGACTAAGAAAAGTCCGGATTTAAAGTTTATTTGAACATTAAAGAAAAACAAGAACATATTGAAAGGAGCTAGAAATAAAAAAAAGAGAAAGAAAGTTATCATCCTGATTTCCCCCCCCCCCCCCATCAGAAAGGAACATTGATGTGTGTATGTGGGAAGTGGGGGGGGGGGGGGGGGGGGGGGGGCTTCAATGCATAACCCAGGGTAAAGAAAAAGAAACGAAAATGAAATGCGATGAAAATGAAAGAGAAATCAAGAACAAGTAACGTAATCCACCCCCCTCTCCAGTGGTAAAAAATCCATTTCAATATAATGCTAGTGCCCTCTATAAAAAGTTCCGGAGCAATATCCGGGATACCTATCACAACTTTTTAGAAAATAGAGAAAATAGTACCTAGCAAAAAGTATTATCCTGATCGTCCCGAGGAAAACAAAGTTGTAGTGAATTGTGCAGCAATTGATTAAAACTACTGCCTATTATCTGAACATCGCAAACGTGCTAAGAAACGTGGTTTAAATCGGACGAAAAACGCTCGGAATGATACTAAACCGGACTATAAGTGGAAAGGCTGAATATTATTGTGTGGTGTGCCCAAGATTCGCTCACTCGAAAGTTTTGGGAATCCAAAGTTTTGAAAGTGAAGTTATTTTGCTATTGTACAAAAGGTGAGATTGATAGGTTTTAAAATGCAAAATACAGAGAGCCAGGCCTGTTATATGCAGTTTAGTTAAGTTTCGCTAGAGAAATTGACAATAACTGACAAAGTAAGCTTATTTAAACCACTTTTTTATCACATTTTTGACCGAGTCATTTTTAAGGTAGCCCAACTAAGTTCAAGTTGCATTCTTTCGTACGATTGGACTTTTGAAATGTATACGCAAGGAATCAATTTGGGCTACTCGGATCAATTTTAGCCCGATTTCATCTTTTTTTTACCGCCACAGTGGTAAAAATTGGCCCAATTTTCATTGAGCCCATAGACATAGAGTAGCATCGGTTGGTACTGGAAGCCCAAAAAAGGCATGTTCATACCCCCGTCATTGCGCATCGGTCGACGTCGACGGATAATTATATAGTTGACATTGTTTCAACTCGCGCACGGATGTGTCCTTGATGTCGGCTGATGCGCAACGATGATTCCTCAGCGTCCCATGTGGCTGGCACATAACATGCACAGCGTTGCGCGACTTGCTTGCCTGACACCACTGTGACCCGGGTTCAATGCCTACATCCCCTCCCCTGTTCTTTTGGTCAATGGACGCACGGCACATGAGGTTGACCCCGCGTACTGCGAAAGTACACGAGATGAACCTCACCCCAAACGCCTGGCGCAAACCTCATCCGTGATGTCAGCTCGACCTCCAGCAGCGAGGCTGTGATTGGTCAATTACGCGGGGTCAACCTAAATTGCAAAAATTGCATTAATTGTCACATTTTTTTCAAAAAACATTCAAAATGTGCATTAATTTTCACATTTTTTTCAAAAACATTCAAAAAATTGTTTAATTTTCACTTTTTTTCAAAAACATTTCAAAAATTTCATTAATTTTCACCTTTTTTTTTCAAAAACATTCCAAAATTGCATTAATTTTCACTTTTTTTCAAAAACATTCCAAAAATTGCATTAATTTTCACTTTTTTTCAAAAACATTCCAAAATTGCATTAATTTTCCCTTTTTTTCAAAACATTCCAAAAATTGCATTAATTTTCACTTTTTTTCAAAAACATTCAAAAATTGCATTAATTTTCACCTTTTTTCAAAAACATTCCAAAAATTGCATTAACTTTCACTTTTTTTCAAAAACATTCCAAAATTGCATTAATTTTCACTTTTTTTCAAAAACATTCCAAAAATTGCATTAATTTTCACCTTTTTTCAAAAACATTCAAAAATTGCATTAATTTTCACCTTTTTTCAAAAACATTCCAAAAATTGCATTAATTTTCACTTTTTTTTCAAAACATTCAAAAATTGCATTAATTTTCACTTTTTTTCCAAAAACATTCAAAATTGCATTAATTTTCACATTTTTTTCAAAAAACATTCAAAAATTTCAATATTTTGTCAACATTTTCAAATCATTTGAAAAAAGGCTATAATTTTCAAACAATTTCATAATTTTCCAAAAGAATTCACAAAATGTTACAAATTTCTAATATTTCATATCAAACTGAATTCAAATTTGTTTGTCTCAAAACAGGGGGGGGGGTAATTTGAGCTCATACAAATCTTGTCGGTACAGCAATTGCTGTGACAAAACACGCAATGGTTTGCGCATTCATTTTCTGTGCTTCAGACAGCAGGCAGACAGGCGATAACTTAATCGCTTAAAA
Source organism: Ophiura sarsii (assembly GCA_035610835.1). Lineage (NCBI taxonomy): Eukaryota > Metazoa > Echinodermata > Ophiuroidea > Amphilepidida > Ophiuridae > Ophiura > Ophiura sarsii. Next base: position 7,569,148 of record CM069459.1, on the reverse strand, counting down.
AACTCCTCAAAATTTAAAAATATTAACTCTAGAAAGCTAGCTATGTCATTATGATCTCCTTGGATAGATGTTGTGATTACTTTTGTCTGTGGTTGATCTTTTTTGGCCCAATGAGGTGCATTTGTCATGTTAAGGTTTGTCAATTGAAATGATATATAGGGAAATCTAGTGTTCATTACATATTGGGCTATTATAGTTGGTAAGAGTTGGTAAACACTGAGCACAAAGCCTGTCACCATTAATCACTCACACACACACACACTTGCCTGCCTCTCAGGATTTTTGGATGCCTTGTTGTGTACACTCATTGGAGCATTGTCTAGCCCAATTCTTGTCATTTTGTATTTTAATTTGATTTTCTTTATTATCTCAGCAAATATTTGGGCTGCATTTACCTTTTTGGGTGATTTCAGTAACCATTTTTGGGTGCATTGCATTATATATTTTGGAAACCCATGCATTTTGCCTGTAACACTGTGTAGCTACCATTAAGCGCTTAGCTACCATGGACTGACTATTAGAATATTAGATGACATTGTTTTTCTCTTCCATGTGACTATGTTATTACAAGTAGAACATGCATGCATAGATACCAAAGACGATCTAATGACGAGTTCGGCCCGATGCGCAATTTTCAATCTTTGCGCACACTCTAGCTGCTTGCTGTATCTGACAATGTCACCATGGGATCAAAATCAAAGTTCTACAGTAAGCATTGTCATGAACATTGGGTGGATATCAAATAATGCTGTGCTGGACTGGAGGAGGGGCAGACTTTCAATATCCTAAGTGTAATACTACTACTGCATGCATAGACTTGACACGGATATTTCAACATTAACGCACACTCTCGCATGCGAGACATGAAAGCGTACATACATTGCATGACAAAACTGTATGTGGACCGACCAATGACGTATACCGCTTGAAATAGTGCGCTAACATTGAATGGAAGTAAAACATGTGGGTTTTTTTGCCTTGCATTGTTGTTGTTTTGGTCCAATTGGGATGCTAATGAACAACCTTGGCAACATGCAAGCCCAAATATGATGGCAATACCATGAATGATAATCATGCTTATCTACACATGTTTTGTATTGAGGAAGTACTGTGGACTTCAAATTTCCCTCTTCCAATTGTTTGTGCACTCAATTTAAAAAAAAACACAATTGGTGGAGGAGGGAAAATTTGAAAATTTGAAAATTAATTTGAAGAAAATAAAGTGGACTTTTTCAGAATCCAGATTGACAAAATATCCTGTTTTCAACGCTTTCTTCTCAGCAATGATCTGATTTCCAGCAGACAGTTTGGATTTAGAGAAGGCCACAGTACAGCTGATCTCCTCAACATTTTGTCACAGAAATGGAACAACTCCCTAGAACAAAGTGACGAGGTTTGCTCAAAACTGATGTAAAAGGGTGTTACCAGAAGACTGATTTCATGGATACACAACTACTTATCCGATAGATCTATCAATGTCGTCATGTTGGGACAAGCATCCAACACTGCACCCATAAATGCTTCTGTTACATAAGGATCTATCCTTGGTCCACTACTGTTTTCTGTCTTCATTTGATGACCTTGTGGATGTCTGTGACAACGAGCTCTATCTGTACGCTGACGATTCAACACTTTTCGCACCCATTAAGTCTTCAACCATTTCCAAATGCAGTAGCTGCTAGCCTTAACAGTGATCTGGGCTGATAAATGGAAAGTGACCTTTGAGCCTACCAAGTGCAAGACCATGGTAATCTATAGGAAGAGAATCCCGTCCCAACTTGAACTCTACTTTGGTGGACTGCAAGCTACCATCTGCAGACAAACTGGAAATCCTGGGTGTTACCATTGATAGCAAGCTGACTTGGTCCAAACACATCTCGGCTGTCTCAACCAGGGCTGGCCAGAAGCTCGGCGCTCTTCGCAAGGTTGCAAATAAGTTGACGGCATTGGGCAGATATACTGTGTACAAATCACAAGTCCGTAGCGTAATGGGGTATGCTTCACTAGGCTGTAGGCTGGTCTAGCGCTTCACCTCACTATCCTATTAGGGAACAGTTCCATTTGTACGCGATAAATTTATCGCGACTGTATCGGGGCCTGATATGTTTTGGACGCGATGTTTTTCAAGTTGATTCGCGATAAAATAGTCATCAGGCCCCGATAAAATAGCCATCGGGGCCCGATACGAGGCCTCTGCTAATCCCTGGGGTATGTTTAGCAAATAGAGCGGGACATTGTTTAGCAAATACACGAGGATAATACAATTTACGTTAAACATCCATAATCAATAACATTATCTCTAAAAACATGAAATGCTGAATTTGTACCTTACAACTAGAATAAATAACCCGAAGCTCTATTTACATACCGACCACTTATCTTTCGTTATATTTAAACAAGCGGTAATACGCTTCGCGATAAATAATTCTTTGCTACTCGCAACTGTTCGCGATAAAAATCTCATCGGGGCCTGATAAAAAACTCATCGGGTCGCGGAACATTCTCGCAATTTTTATCGCGTACAAATGGAACTGTTCCCTAAGCCAGCTTGACAACATACAAAGGAAGGCACTCAAGATCATTGGAGATGATGACGCTACTGGTCTATCGCATCTCAGCATCACAAGCCTACTTTACAGGCGACAGGTAGCAGCAGCCACGGTCTTGTACAAAATGCACACCAACCACTGCCCACAAGATTTAGCTGCATTGATCCCCACACCATATGTTCATCGTCGTGCTACGCGTTCAAGTGTTGCAATGCCAGATCATGCCCTTGCATTGCCGCCTGCCATAACTTGCTGCTTAGACAGAAGTTTCATCCATACAGCTGTTCCACTGTGGAACAGTCTTCCAGTCAATGTTGTTGGCAACATCCAAGAGGAAGGACTACAATCTTTTAAATGTCGTGTTAACAGACACTTTCTCTCCAACTCTTCAGAGTATGTTGGCTAAGCTCTCTCGATGTATCAATGACCTCCAGATATTATTTTTCTTCTCTTATTTGTAATCACTCAGTTCATTAACTTTGTTAATGTCTGTTGGGCTATTGTTCACATTTGCTCTTTATAATAAAAAATAATAATAAAAAAATAAAAAGCAAAGAGTTTCGGGATGCATGATAAGGGAACTGCTCACATAAATCTCCATATGTTTCGCACTTGTTTACAAAAAAATTCCCTTTTAAAGGTTTTTTTATTTATGAAAATAATTTGATATGATAAATCCATTATGTTATTGTGCCTGACCAATCAATTCAGATAGTGTTATTATTGCACAGAGTGGCTAAGCCAATCAGAGGAGAGCCCACAGGCCCGCCACATGCAAGCACATGTGCTACACATGTGCTTGTGTCACACTTTAATTTCTGCCTTTCAAGCTGATAAAATGTCTATTTTGTGTCGGGATGATTAATAAGTAGGAATAACCCCTCACACCCATCCTGAGACAAATATTTGTCTCAGCACCAAGCTCTACCACAGAGGGAACAACGAAGTTGCCGAACTTATCTTGTCAGCTATACGAGCGTACAATGGAGAATTTCGCAATCTACTAAGTAAAACTGTACAAGCAAACTGTTACACTAACTCGTCAAGGTAATTTCGGTAGTCTAATAATGTAAGGTCAAGTTTCCGAGAATCCATTTTGTTGAACATGGTCCAGTGACGACATCAGAAACAATCCGCTAAAATTGCACATAACAGCAATTATAGAAATCACTACATATTTCCTGTATACAGAGCACACGTGTTATGTGTGTTTTTTCTTTTCGTAAAGGGCGATACATCAATCTAATACATTGATAAATGGCGCGAATTTAGATCTGAAAAGACTCTGTTTTTCACATATCAACAAAGTATTACTATTCAGATCAGGGTAGTGTATTTCACTCGTCCTGTTATATTTTGAAATTTCTGTAATCAAGCGCCTGCTATGTTTTCAAAACTGAGCAAACAACGTAACATTTCTTTTCTTCAACAATAGAGGGCGATATTCTACTTCCAATCGCATAAAGATATACAGACTGTAACAATAAAGTTAAACAATTGCAGTTTTATTTTTAACCCAATTAAAATCGTGCAAAATAGTATATTCTCTGTGATAAGTGAAGCGTTGACTACCGGTCTTTTTAACTGCTTGTGTTTAAAAATTATGACCAATCTACTAAGTCGTTTAGAAATCGGGTTAGGCCGCTTTCAGCATAGAATACAACCTTGTTTGTTAACATTAAATGGTTAGGGCATCATGTCAGGATCATTAAGAGAACTATTTCATACAATTGGTCATATCTCTGCTTCCTGACCACCGATCTTCATGAAACAAAGCTTCTTAAGAAGTTGAGAAAATTCCCTTTGAATAATATTAAAAAATAAAACAGACATTACTTTGGAATAATTGTTGACATTTTTTTCTTCAAAATTGTATAACTTTTGTTGTTGTTACAGCCTGTAAATCTCTTGAGGCCGGTACGCATTGTACTTTAAACATGGTGAATCACGTAGCATCTATTTTTCAAGTTAAGATGGCGACATTTAACACAGACAACGGTGAAAACGATTGGCAGTAAATCTTGAATCCCCGTTGGTTTCAGTAATATGGATTTTGATTATGATTCCAGAAATTCTAAATTCGTCACATGTTGGACCTAAAATGTAGAATTTTACCTCATAGTCCAGGGTTGGTAAAAAATTACAACACATCGGCTGAGCAAGCCTTGAAATAAGCGGAAACTGATCAGGGGCAATTGATTTTTGAAAATTGCCCCTGGTTCACGGGAATTTTGACTATTTTGACAAGAACCAGGGGCAATGCCTGTAGAACCAGGGGCAATGCCTGTAGAACCAGGGGCAATTTCTAGTTCAAAAGTATGCTTTTATTCTGAAAAAAAGTTCTAACTACGATATTTTAAACTTAAGTAGATGTTTAATGTTTTAAAATGTTTTTAAAGTTTTAGATAAATAAATGCAAATCAGCGTAACCTAAGGATGAGCCTTTCTCCTCCCTAACCATCTGAACCTGGAGGGTCTGATGGTCAATCAACTCTTGTATGCACCATGTGTTGAGGCTAAGGGAACTATACCATCTAGAAAACAACACAGGCCAAAGTTGATGACCTCCAAGCAGAGGCAGGTGTACAAGCACAGGAGATTTTAGACTCTAAATCCAATCGAAAAAGTACAAAACTTAAAGTTATTTTTTAAAGATATATTTTAAAGTAATTTTTTAAAGGTATCGAGGGCTTAGAGGTAGAACTGACTATGTCCAAAAATGTCTTATGGACATACACCTGCTGGACATGGCCTGTTTTGCAACAAAACTAAAAACACCTTCACAGACATAATCAAAAGGGGGCGGGTACATAGACATAGACACTTTTTCCACAAAAGAAAGTTCATATCCATGTTACTAGTACAATTATCTGGACAAAGTCAAAATGGACATAGTCAGTTCTACTTCTAAGCCCTCGATATATTTTAAAGTAATTTTTAAAGTATTTTTTAAAGTTATGTTTTAAAGTTAGATTCAAGTTATTTTTTAAAGTTAAATTTTAAAGTGACTTTTTTAAGTTATTTTTAAAATTTATTTGTTAAAGTTAAAAGTTATTTATTTATTTATTAAAATTAATTTATGTATTTTTGTATCCATCAAACTTGTAGAAATCTTAAATCTATTCAAATCTAATTCGTCGTCTGGTACCACTTGGGGTGCTGATATTCATGTAAGGATTTACACCAAACGGTAAACGCTTTTAGCAAGCAATGTCGTATTTTCAGTTCAGGTTTCATCATTTGCAACTTTTGTGGATTTACGTAGACAATTTATTCAGAATATATCATTCTACCCTCAAATGCAGACAATTTGTGATTACATTACCTATGGACATTGTTTAGTAATTTGTGTGCTCTTGTGAATGAGATGGCGTCGAATTCGACACAGTTTACATGATGTTTGTTCCGAAATCGCTACTTTGCTATGGCATTTTTATTGCTAAAATGGGCTCAGAAATAGTCGTGATAGGAATGGCAATACATCTTTAATTGTACAGTAAAACATGTTAGATGTTGCAAGTAATTTTCAATTAGATTTGAGTTGATTTAGGTACTTTTTGCCGATTTTAAGGACACTTTTTTCCGAGATTTGTGCAAGAATTTAAGAAATCCGAGACGGGCGCAATTTGACGGCAAACATTAGCGTCTGGTGGTCTGACGACATATTTTTTTTATTTTACGGACAACCAGTAACGTCATTGTTTGTTTCTCTGATACAGTTGGTGCATGCGACAGACATTGTTTAAGTGGGACGATGTTAATTTATATATGGATATTAACCTCGCTAGTTACTATTCTGATCTTACTCTCAAGTTTTGCTCTCAAAATTACATCGCTAGTAGTTTGTGCTGCAGTTAGGGCATAAATACTAGCGAGTATGGACCGTATGAACCCTTTTGTTTTATCAATTCACTTTTATATAATGTTCAATTTAATTACGTACAACGTCCGTGAAATACGGAATCAGAATAAGCGTAAAAATATATTTCATTGGTTAAATAGCCAGAAATGTGATATATATTTTCAAGGAATAAAGAGTATGGTGGACGGTGGTGTATTATTATACAGTAGCAATGGCTCAAACCATTCAAAAGGTCTACTGATTGGCATATCAACAAAATCCAATCGGTCATAAATGCCAACATTATACACTCTGATAATGACGGTAGAATACTTGGTATCAAGTTATCTGTCAATGATAACCAGTACAATTTGTGGAATGTGTATGCACCAATGATGTGTCTGACAGATAAGAAATTCTTGAATATCTTCGTGGCCTAATCGAAACACATAGTATTGAGGGTCATACAATTTTAGGTGGTGATTTTAATACCGTACTAAATCCAGTCATTGATAGGTGGTATTCTCCCTATGATCCTGCCTGTGCTTTAAATATGATCAGATCTTTGTTTGACGACTTTGAACTGACTGATATATAGAGATCACGAAACGGTGACAAGAAAAGATTCACATGGAGGCAAAACTGTCCTCCAGTTATGTGCACTCTTGATTATTGGTGCACCCCTTACACTAATTGGTCATGCGCTTGAGAAAATTAAAATCATGTCGGCTCCAAGATCTGATCATTTGGCAGTTTTCATGTCTATTGGGCACAGCAAAGTTATTAAAGGTATAAATGGCTATTGGAAATTTAATAATTCTTGACTGGAAAATGATGATTACATCTCAGCATTAAATATGCTTATTTGATGAATGTATAAGTGAATATATTACCATGTTGTCTCCCAAATTATTTTGGGATCTTTGTGCAACAAAAATTCGTAGCTTTACGTATGACTTTGCTAAAAGGCTGGCTCACATAGTAGCGGTAGATAACCCGCGGAGGGCGACGGACGTGAAAATCACAAAATGTTGGCGGCAAAACGACGGCAAAAGGGGAAAAGCAAGATTCGCTGACGGGTGGGAACGACCTTCAGCGACAATAAGAAGGCAAGGGACGAATGGCTGCGGCAGGGAACGGAGTCTAGCGACCAAAATCGGACGTTGTCTGGGCGGCGAGTGACGATGTCTCGACGGAACCCGGCAACAAGGAACGAGGTCAGACGGCTGGCAGTGGATTGGCGGCTGACGGTAGGTTGCGGCGACGATGACGTGACCATGGCCAAGGCATATTGCAGCCTGACCATAGCCCCGTCCTCCATGAAGATGAAACAGCTTTGATACTCTCTAAATGTAAAAGAGTGGTTTTCCACTCTTTCAAGGAGTTAAACGCAGGACAACACGTTTTTGAGTGGAAAACCACTCTAAAAGGAGTGAAATGGGATTTTATATGACAAAGTTCCACTCTATTGAGAGTGAAAAATTAACTTTCACACTCATATAGAGTGGACATTTTCCACTCTAAAACGGGTTGTCCTGCGTTTCACTCCCTTCACTTCTTTTCGAGTGAATTTCCACTCTTTCCACTCGTTTTACATTTAGAGAGTGAAGAACAGGGGGAACATTTTCTTTTAATATGAACTTCAAAATTGCATCGTGCCGGACAGTCTATTGAAATCGAACTGACATCAAAAACGTAAAAAATCGCACAAAAAGTTTAAAATCGTAGACCATCGTTTTAAAATATCGTAACCCATCGCAGACCACCGTTGCAATGCCGCAGGTACTCGCAAACGACCCGCCATCAACAGTCATTACCCGTCACCCTCCGGACAAAATTCGCAAACCATTGTCGCACCAAGGTCGTTACAATTTCGTTACTTGCCACAATGTTTCGTCAGGGTTCGAGATGTGACGTCTCTTGCTGTTGTTTTGTTGTCAATGGTCGTTGACAACGACTACCAACGAAACTGTGACGACCTCAAAACGACTAGAGACGGCCTCGCACGGCATGGAAACGTGAAGGAAATGAGGGTTGCGGTCTCCAACGAAATCTGAACGGAATCACAACGATTATTTTGTCGCCACAAAATTTTCAACATGCTGACAATTTGCCGACGGACGCGACTGATAATTTCGGCCGTCTGCGATCGCTAGCGGATTCGTCAGCGACAACTGACGGCAACACACGATGATTGGCGGGAAATTCAAAATTGCAATTCGCAGCTTAATAACGTAGCTTGCCGCTGACCCCTATTCGTCATAGTGTGAACCAGCCTTAAAGGGTCTCAAAAGGTGATGAAAAGCGATATGAAAAGTATTGAGAGTGAGCCACAAAAGATCTATGACAAGTGCATTGAATATCCTGATGATCATGATTTCAAAAATCAATACCATAATTGTAAGATACAAATATGAAATCTTATACAGTCACTATATGAAAGTTTTACAAAATCGATCGAAATAAAAATGGTAATACGTCTGCAGAACAGTCTAACATTTTAAAAGAGGAGGTTGAATATTTCTCTAAATTGTATAACAGTAATGTAAAAGTAACTAATAATGAGTTGGATGATTTCTTTCAAGACACTGTTTTTCCCACCCTGAGTGAGAATGATTGTGAATGATCAATGTTTTCACGCACTTAGCGCAGTAGCAAATAATAACAGTCCTGGATACGACGGTCTAACGGCTGAATTCTAGCGTAAATTCTGGCCAAAAATAAGTAAATTAGTTGTTGATGCATTAAACGATGGATTTAATTCTGGCTCATAGGGTGGTGGGGTTGGCTTACTTGTTTCTGATCTTGAAAGAGTTTGGATTAAAGTTAAAATTGGTAATAATATTTTGCACATTGCCACTGTCTATTTTCCAGTTGAAGGTAGTAACTCCGATTTAACTAACGAACTCAAATGCTTTCTGAGGTTATTCAAATTGAAAATGATACAGATGATGAGCCGCATATTTTGATTTTGGGTGAATTTAATGGCGTAATTGGGGACAAGATCTTTGGTGGTGATCCCATTTCAAATTCAAATGGGGACCGTTTGATTAAATGTTGCAATGATGCTTGTTTAAATAATTATTATGAACTGTTCTCGTAAATGTTATGGTAAAATTAGGTTTATGGTTTAGACACCCATTTTCCTCTTGTATAGACTATATTTTATCTTCACATAAAACTGATGAATGCATTCAGAAAATGGTAGTTGATGAAGATAGAAGTTTTCATTTAAGTAGTGATCATAATGTAATAATAATGTATCTTAAGTTTATTGTCACTAATGACAACACCGTATGTAATAATAATAATAATAATAATAATAATAATAATAATAATAATAATAACACTAATAATAATAATAATAATAATAATAATAATAATAATAATAATAATAATAATAATAATAATAATAATAATAATAATAATAATAATAATAATAATAATAATACATTTATAAAGCGCCGTCTATCTAGGCAGCCTATACCGAGGCGATAATTAGATCAGTAAGAATATTTTTAATAGTTAGTTAATTGATGTTTAACTATACATTTACATAATTTTAACACCGTGCTATATGTATTTTGTCAACATCTTGCCTTTAATCAGATGTTAAATATTACAGAATTCTGATTGTTTTGTAGAAGTTATATTAAAACGCACATTCTTAATAATTCAAAGTCACGTACGTAAGATACTAAAAGATTGGATCATCAGATACGGCAAAAATTGATTCATTATACTGACGAGATTGGTGGTATCTCGCTGAACACATAACGATCTTTACAGATCAGTGACCGCACTACATAACTGTGCATTAGACTTTTGTAGTCTGTAGTAGACAAAGGGCAGTCTCTAAGTTATTTCCATTGGTCAAGGGGCAGTCCTTTGGAGGTTCTATTTGAATCAAATGTATGTATAGTAGGCCAGTGGCAACCTACGTGTTCAGTGGAAGCGGCAATCCATCTGAACGGCTCTTTTCAGAGCCACCAATTCTTTCACAAGTAGGAAAGGGTACCTACTCTCAAATCATCGGGCAAGGGGCAGCCCAAATGATGATAACAAGAGAAGTGGCAATCTCTATGTTTTGTTTAATATTATAATAATTTGCTCCTGAAGAAGTCAGAGCTAATCCTGACGAAAGCTTGACAGATTAAAACTCGTCCGACGGCGAACCCGTTAAAACTTTTAACTTATAACATAAAACAATCACAACTCAATATTTCCACACTTGTTAGATTTATTAGACTCCTGAATATGGTTTATCTCTTCTAATCATTTACACATCTGTATCTTGTGAAATCATGTATACAGCTCTACCCTTTGAGATCCAAACTACAACTATCTGAACATCATTACAAATGCTCCATCATTAAACATAGCGGATGGTCACTGCTTAATTTACATACAGGGTGTATCAAAAAAAAATAGGACACTTTTTCATGACGGCGTAATACTTGTTATAATCATTGGACCATGACCAATTTAGTCTCAATGTAAACTCAATTAAGTATTATGATATCCTGAAAATATGAGATAAATCCGATGAAAAATAAGAAAACTAGCATCATTTGCGTAAACCATGTCATTTACTGGTTTGTACAATGGGATTTACATGTATAGATCAGTAAATTACATGGTTTACGTTTCAATACTTTATAATAATTATAAACATAGAAAATAATCTATCAGTCAATAGCAACGATTAGTTTGGTAATCCATTTAATTCTGGCACAAATCAATACTGGCTAAATAATCCACAAATCAGATGCATGCATATTCTGTGCAAATTTTAAAAAAAATATCTCGAACCCACTGTAGATGGTTCATTAGCATGATATGATATAGCATTGGTATAAGGGGTGTGTGCGTTCATGTTACTGTTACTGTGTGAATGACCATTGTACATACTACAAAATAGATTGCCTGACCTAATAGGTCACAATTTCCTTAATTAATGATGGATTTTTCTCATCTTTTCAGGATTTTATCTTTATCGGTTGTACTTTACATTGAAATAAAAATTGGTCATGCTTCAGTGATTTAACAAGAATTTAAACCATCATCAAAAAGTGTCCTAATTTTTTTTGATACACCCTGTACAATGTAAAATGTCACACATACAATAATATTATAGGGTGATAAATGAGGGTTTATGACTTTTATGAAACATTGGACCAATCAACAACAAGTAGGAGGTGTCTTAATGACTAAAGAAGGTCACATGACTGGCTGGCGTCATGAGGGATTATGAAAGATTTGTGGGTGGAGATAATAGAAAGATTCTGGTAGAGTAATTATATATTAGCATTGTCTTCCTGGTCTCTTAGGCCGTGTTCCCACATAGAACAAAATCCCGAGTAGTCTAGACTAGTCCGGACCCGGTCCGGACTAAATCGCTAGTGGGAACGCGATTCAAGTAGGTCCCGGTCCGGACTCAAAGTGTGTTTTGTTATTTTGTTGAGTCATCGTTGTGACGACTATTTATGTGGGAATGCAACTTTCAAGTGGGTCCCGGTCCGGACTAGTCCGGACCGGGACAACTTCTACTTATGTGGGAACACGGCCTTAGAAACTGAACAAGGTTGGTGTCTTGGAAACTAACCATGGTTAAATAAGGGTTGTTGACCTACTGTGCATAGGCCATGTATACTACAATGATGTTTAGGTTAACATTGGATAAAATACAGGTAATATGATGAATCTTAGATCTCAACAATACCAACGTAATTATCGTGTGTAAATTTTAATCAACATGCCCTAAACTACATTTCGTCCAAAACCATTTCGTCCAAATACATTTCGTCCAAAATTACGTTGTCCAAATCATTTTTAGTCCAAAAAATGTTTGTCCAATTTTTTTTGTCCAACGAATTGTTGTCCAATTTTCTTTGGTCCAAAATTGTCCAAAGACTTTTTGTCCAAAGAATTTTTTGTATGATTGTAGTTAAATTTACTTTTGCCAAATTATTGTCTAGCTTTTATAGAAGTGCACAAAAGTCCCCCACAAAATGGTAATGACATAATTCAAGATTTTTCACGCGAGCGAAAATATCTGAAGTCCATCAATGTTCATTGAGGTTGCATCGCATTCCAGTGGTCAAAGCACAAGCAAGGGTAAAAGTAGAAGTACCATGTTTCAATCAGTTTTTACACTCAGATTATAAGGGAAAATGTTAATTATTGATATCCACGGGCATCTGTCATAAGCACGGCTATTGAATTTACAATGGTTTTTTAAATTATATATAATTGAGTGTATTGTGTTTGGTTTTAAGTGTATTTAATGATGATTAAGGTTTTTTTTTAAATTAGAGCACATTCGGTGCGCTATTAAAATGCCCAGCGTGACAATTCATTTTTATTTTAACAATAGAAGCCATTATGACGGTGTACTGCCAATTAAAATTTGTATGAAAGAAATTTTAGACCTAAATAATTGATATCCCTGGGCATCTGTCATAAGCACGGGCCGCTCAATTTACAATGGTTTCTAAATGATATATAATTACGTGTATTGTGGATAGGTTAAAGTGCAATTTAAGTATTAGATAAAGGACGAGTAGTAGACCATCAGCAATAATAATGGGCGCCCGGCAAGCCTCTTTTGCAGGCTCGGCCTACGGCCTCGCCTGCAAAAGAGGCGCGCCGGCGACCATTATTATTGCTGATGGTCTACTATGAGTGTTTTATCTTTCATACATGTTGATACACCGTAACCATGGTAACGATACAAATAAATAAAGATGATAATTTGTAAGTTATATAATCAAAATTGTACAATTGATCTAGTAATAATATGAAGGTGTCTGTTATACTAATTTTGACATCGCTAAACTTTGCAAGAGACTACATATTATGTTGGTCTGGTGATTAGTACCCCATGACGTAATATACAACCTCCTTGAAGTTAGCAAACCATGAAATACTTTAGGTGGTGGTACACACATGGATTTAACTGATTTAAAAATTGATATAAACGAATTTAGCATAATCTTTAGTCGTATTGATCCGACCATGGTATTTTGGAGTCAGTTAGATGTAACAGGTGGTACCAATTTTGAGCTCTATTTACAATCTCGAATAGAGTGTATTACCAAAGCAATGCTCATGCTCAAGTCAAGAAGCCTATTGCATGTCAATGACAGTTTTAAATACTGTAAGATTTGTGTAAAAAACATCGCCGATAACAAGGAATTATACTTGCACTTTGTATATTTGGATATACTTGGGAAATGCCTTTATATAGGCCTACATACAGTGCGATTGCTGATAAGAAACTACAGAACGTGAGTTGATCTATGATTTTGTATCATACTATTAAATGATTATGTTATACCATGGCAGGTAATACATATTCTATTCTAGAACGCTGAAATGATTTGTAAGGCCCTCTATATCAAATTTCAATGCGAATAATTTCAGAATCAAGTTCAGCTGCGTATAGATTAACACGAAAAAGAAAATACCATCAGTCACGACCTTTCCCACTCCCACACACCCCCACACACTTGCCTCCCTTTCCGACTCAGTCAGCTCATGCCCTGTACCCCCTTTGGAACCACAAATCATCGAATATTTGAACTAATTTACATACATTTAACTTACATTTTCAGGCTTTTTGCATTTTGTGCGCGAACCAACAAATGTTCTCTTGACCCCCCCCCCCCCCCAAAAAAAAAAGAATCATCAAATAATTGTTCTGATGCTGGCACCACCTCTTTTTATACTGGTTGCTAAATTTTGTGCCAAAAAAAAATCTTTTTTTTCTTTGGTCAACAATTGAAAAAATCAGTATTTTTTGTGAAATTTGATACAAAAACTGGATTCTCCGACTCATTTCCTTTCCAAAAATGTATACTAAATACATCATATTACTAGTTTGACAGCCCCCCACCCCCTTAGGGGGGGGGGGGGCTTAAGGAAGTCACTTTTTGAATTTTGTGAACGCTGTAATTATTGAACTATTAACCAAATGCATAGAAAAGATACATTTTTGGAAGGGATTTTGGTCAGAGAATCCATTTTTGGCGTCAATTTTGACCAAAATTGGGGTTTTTTTGGGTTGAGAAAATCACAATACACTTTTGTGATCAAATTTATTTGGGACAAGCTAACACTAACAACATTATTTTTGAGTAAAAAATGCCAAAAATTGCTTGATTATACTATTAAGACACTAATCTAGTGCCAATTTTCTTATTTTTTCTTCTAAAGCTGTATTTTTTTGAAGTTTTGACCACAAATTGCCAACATGTGTGTTTTTTTCTGATTCCCCCCCCCCTTTTTTTTCTCACCTTTTTGGCCTTTTTTATCGACATCTTCTGCTCAAGGAAGTTTTTGATGGGATTTGTTGCATTTATCGAGTGCTGTAATTTTTAACTATTAATCATACAAAGGTATACATTTTGGAAAGGATTTGGGTCAGATAATCAATTTTTGGCATCAATTTTGACCAAAAATTTGTTTTTGTTGAGAAAATCACCCAAAATAACTTTTTTGACCAAATTTATTTGGGACAAGCTAACAAAATTATTTTTGAATAAAAAATGCCAAAAATTGCTTGATCATACTATTGAGACACTAAAAATGTGAATTTTGTTAACCTCCAAAATTACATTTTGGGTCAAACAAAATATGCTGAAATTGTACCAAATTCATCGTAAGACATGTTCTCTGGAACATTTTGTAGTTGTTAGATTAAAAAATGTTTAATTTTTTTAAAACTTTTGACCCCAAAAATGTTATTTTGGAGGTTAAAAAAAAAAATGGCATTTTTTTTGGCAAAGGCTGCAATTTTTTTTTTTTTTTAAGGTTTTATTGTTTTTCTTACCACTGAGTTGGGCGAGTCATCTTCTTTTTTTTTAATCAGCTGTGGGTCATCTTTTTTTCTTCTTCCTGGTTGGTGGGCAAAGTTGTTTTTTCTCCTGGATAGTGGGCAAAGTTCTTTTTTTAAACTTCCACCCCCCCCCCCCCCCTCCCCCCTGAGTATCGAATGGTGCGTCCCTAAGACATTTCTCTTCTGGTTTATTTTTACATACAAATGTTTAGTTTTGAAATGATTTAAAAATGTAAAAATCAGCATTTTAGTACCAAAATGGATTATCTGACTCATTTCATTTCAAAAAAATGTATTTTCATTTATTAAATATCACATTAATAGTTTAAACGTTACAGCACTTGATAAATTTCATATTAAAAGGGTTAACACTATCCTTTTAGTATCAAAATACTAATGTTTGATTGTGCCTTCAGATGTGCATTATTTATAACACAATCATTGAAGATTAAGGGGGGACTTAAGGAAGTTTTTGATTCGATTTTTTGAATTTTGTGAGTGCTTTAATTATTGAACTATTAATCAAATGTATATAAAAGTATACATTTTTGGAAAGGAAATGGATCAGAGAATCCAAATTTGGCGTCAATTTTGACCAAAAAAGTAGATTTTTTGAGAAAATCACAAAATTCACTTTTTTTGACCCCAATTTTTTGAACAAAGCTAACAAAAATAATTTTGAGTAAAAAATGGCCCAATCACTTTATAATAATGTTAAGACACTAATGAAGGGACGATTTTTTGTTTTAAAACCTAATCTAATATTTTTGAAAATTTTGACCAAAAAGTGCCAAAAAACGTGAAAAAAATGGATTTGTTAATTTTTTTAAACACTTTTTTGTCAAAATTTCAAAAAATATTGGATTAGATTTTAAAAAAAAAAATCGTCCCTTCGGTAGTGTCTTAACATCATCATCAAGTGATTTGGGCATTTTCAACTCAAAATTATGTTTGTTAGCTTTGTTCAGAAAAATTGGGTCAAAAAAGTGGATTCTCTGATCCATTTCCTTTCCAAAAAGGTATACTTTTATATACATTTGAGTCACGCTTCAATAATTACAGCACTAACAAAATTCAACAAAAAACTTCCTTAAGTCCCCCCTTAAGCCTACTTCAGGACCAGGAATTCATCCACAATTGAAAACCTATTGATCGTGTTACTTTTGCTAGGCCTACTTAAATCGGTTAATGTGATGTTTACTCGGGAGTGTTAATCCGATAGGTGATGCTACTTTTCGTAGGTAATCCACTTTTCTTTTCATTGTTTGTATTGTCTTTTTTGTTGTTCATCTGCTCAATATTTTTGAAGAGGTTACTATAGGACAGACGACGTTATGTGAGCTAGAGGACATTATCAAAAACCTTTGTCTAATAATGGTCTCTTGGCTAGATAACGGGCTGTTCATACGCCGTGACCTGGTGACCTCTTCTTACAAAATAAAGGGCTGATGCAACAATAGAAAGACAATAGATAATAATGAATGGAAAGGTGGTTAGACATGTATTAATGATTAAGTTTTTAAAAAAAATATTGGAGCACATTCGGTGTGCTATTAAAATGCCCAGCGTGACACTCTGTGCGCATACAAATTCTGTGCGCATACAAATTCATTTTTTTTATTTTAACAATAGAAGCCATTGTGACAATTGAAATGTGTATGAAAGCAATTTTAGACCTAAATTGAATCTAACGGAGTTTTTTCTGATAATGATCACGGATACAATGAAAAATCCTCCTCAACATTGTTATTTAATTACATTTACTGTTTATAATCATTAGTAATATATTTTTGCAATTTGGCATAATCGGTATTGGTACTTTTTAATGGATTAAATGACTGAATAATAATTACCGTCAGACCCTAGAAACAATAGGCAGGACACAAAAGGTAATTTGCGGACATCGCCATACCATGCAAGAGGTTGCTTTTATTTATAAAGCCTACATGTATCACATGTCATACAAAACATAATCTACACAACAATGCACGGAATCAAAAGACCATTATATGAGTTATCAACCAAATCGACAGGAGAGCGCAAACTACCCCCTATCTCCATTGCGCAAACAAAAAGAGGCCGAAATGAATTGCCAAATGTGCCATGCACATGTGCCAATGCACCTCAGGGTCAATTATGCCAGATAGATATGCCATGCATTTAATCTACATTATACCATTTTGCCAATGCAAAGTCCAACAATGTTGCCATAGATGTCATGTATATTATTATCAAATTATTCAAAATACTATTTGTCAATCAATCACGAATGATTTGCCATCGATGTGCCAATGCACATCAGGGTCAATTTTGCCAGATAGATATGCCAATGCATAACTAATTATTTCATTTAGGCCAATTTTTAAGCAAACAAGTTGCCATAGATATGTCATGTATCATATTATCCAATTATCAACTTTAAGAGTTTCATCCCGATCACGGCATGGGGCGCAAACCACTACCCTGAGCTTCATCGCGCAGACGAAAGAAGCCCCGGAGAAAAGCTACCTAACCATTAATTAAATTCAAACTGTTAGGACTATTTGTATAATTTCCTCAGGTAATGACCTTAATCAATATTATCATTATAATTATTTATCGTAATCAATTATTTAACGACTTTTAACCTTTGGAAAACAAAACACTGCCCTATGTCATAACATTGACTGTGGGCCTACCATGGATCACACCCCCACTTACTTCTAACGGGTGGGTGGGTGGGAAAATTTCTGATTTAACTGAAATATCAGAACACGACCTCTCGCATGCGCTAGCATGAACGTAATGATACCAAAGGGACGCCACGAGAAAGCCCGCGAGGTATGAAAGGGAATGAGTGGTCCGAGACGAACCAATCATGCATGCGTGAAACGCGTAACAAAAGGCCAACCGGAAACAGGCCGGGGCAAACAACGTTCCCAGGGCGGGCGGTAAAATAAAATTTGCTCAATTGCATCTCGGAAATTTTTGATTACCGTCAGACCCTAGAAACAATAGGCAGGACACAAAAGGTAATTTGCGGACATCGCCATGCCATGCAAGAGGTTGCTTTTATTTATAAAGCCTACATGTATCACATGTCATACAAAACATAATCTACACAACAATGCACGGAATCAAAAGACCATTATATGAGTTATCAACCAAATCGACAGGAGAGCGCAAACTACCCCCTATCTCCATTGCGCAAACAAAAAGAGGCCGAAATGAATTGCCAAATGTGCCATGCACATGTGCCAATGCACCTCAGGGTCAATTATGCCAGATAGATATGCCATGCATTTAATCTACATTATACCATTTTGCCAATGCAAAGTCCAACAATGTTGCCATAGATGTCATGTATATTATTATCAAATTATTCAAAATACTATTTGTCAATCAATCACGAATGATTTGCCATCGATGTGCCAATGCACATCAGGGTCAATTTTGCCAGATAGATATGCCAATGCATAACTAATTATTTCATTTAGGCCAATTTTTAAGCAAACAAGTTGCCATAGATATGTCATGTATCATATTATCCAATTATCAACTTTAAGAGTTTCATCCCGATCACGGCATGGGGCGCAAACCACCACCCTGAGCTTCATCGCGCAGACGAAAGAAGCCCCGGAGAAAAGCTACCTAACCATTAATTAAATTCAAACTGTTAGGACTATTTGTATAATTTCCTCAGGTAATGACCTTAATCAATATTATCATTATAATTATTTATCGTAATCAATTATTTAACGACTTTTAACCTTTGGAAAACAAAACACTGCCAACCAAGATTTATACTTTCGTTTTAAGGCGCCGACGAAAGGATAAACTTGTATGACCCCCCCCCCCTTTTTTTTTTTTTTTTTTTGCGGGGTTAGGGGGGGGGGGTACTGATTCCCATGTAAATCACCCTAAGCACTGGGAACATGTGGGGATTGCATTGGCCCAATCATGTAACAGATACTCATTGCCCTTTGGAATAGATGTACCGAATCGTACATGTATACCTACTATCTTTAGTAGAGAACAAGAAACATAGTAATTGGCCCCAGGTGCACTATTTCCAAACTAATATTGAAACTTAACCCGCCGATAACTATAAATTGTAACCAGCAATGGTAACTAACACTTTGAACATACGCTATTAAATTAACCGCGATGTGAACCTGGTGGACAAACTGACCTGAATCGCCTACTCATCGAACCGACTCGCATCATTCATGGTTACCTAACACGAAGAAAGCAAATATATTCTACATCGCAACGATCGTTCAACCAATTATATTGATTTATAATTTGTTTAATACCCGTCGTATATGCCTATCATTTCTATACAATTATATTAAGCTGTATCGTAAATGAAAATTTCAGATCAATTGTTACCAAACAAGACCTGCAAGGCCCTACCTGGCTACATTCCAACATTAGGATTATTATGCATAATACAGTCCAATCAATATGCCAGTTCGCTTTTTAATTCCTCGTAAAATAAATATAACAGCCCATCCTGTTTCCATTGACTATTGATTTCATTTTCCAATATTATAAACCAACGTTATGACTGATAGTGATTACCTCCTAATCTGGTGATTGATTTTCACCTATACAACTCATAATTGATTTTTCCTATCTGGAGAATGACTTTCACACCTATTATAGAATATTGATATCCCCTTTATGTGTGTCAATAACTTGGATATGCTGTATTATTATATTATTATTATATGCAGACTATTTTATAATTAGATGTACTCCCGTCTTAATAAGATTACCACCGCCCTATGTGGTTGGTGTGCATGAAACTGCCAGTTACTCTGTATAAATAATACTTAATTTACTGCTTGTTTTCTACACATCAAACCTCCCATAAATTTAATATACATGTTCAAAGTCAGAACAATCAATTTTCAATCCAAAACGGCATAAAGCACATATTATATGGCCTACACAACTTTCGGCAGACAATTAGTTGACACATTTTAATAAGATCAGATAAGATATACTTTCCAGCCTGGATATTTATAAATTTAAATGTCGGATATGGGGCCAGCATTTATCGACTATCAATCGGGCGCATTCCTCTTAGAATGATCATTAATATAAGACATAGACAAAATATAGTCGAATATCGAGTTTAGAAATTCAATGTTGTATGACTAACAGCACAGATCACCCACTGCCTATAGTAAGCATCATGAGTTTTCAGCAATTACCCAATGGCCGCCAAAATGCCGCCAAAATGCCAACAAAAAGCATAAACTAAACATATGATGAATTTTAGATCCTGTTGGATGTAAATAACGCAGTCATTTATGTATTAAACACCTAGACACTCAACGCGTATATTAACCAACATGTATGATCAAATATCGATTTAACAACAATTAATATTATTTAACATTTTATGTGTTAGACCATCAAAAAAAACTCATATCTAGTATTTTTTCTTCTCCAATATTATCATACTCAAATCTAGAATAGTCAGATGACCAAGTTCCGAAGCATTAACAGCTTGTAAAAGTTATGAAAATAATATTGAAGTTGCAGTGCCTAACATTGGAAGTTTCTTACCCCACATATGGGAAACACTTAATATCATCCTGTTTCCATGAAACTATTTCGTAAGAATGGTTATTTATTATCAAAGCAAACAAGAGATACCATACCGGTCGGTGACCACATAACACAATCCGCCAGACATCATATTCTGTTAAGGCTCAAATTGTAATCGCCCAATTGTATACAGATCAAGAGTTGTGTAATGCGGGGTGTAATAACGCTCTCAATGATAAAGGATACATTCGTTGCAGTAGCAGTAAGTGGCGCAACGACACTGATGATTAGAATATCATACATTGAAATGAGACGAATATCATCTGCGTACACCGGGCGTACACAGCCCCGGGGAAGGGGTACACCCTGTTATATAACTGTTTATATATCATCATCATCTTCCTCCACTGTGCCGAAACCTCTGTTTAGCCCCTTCGCACAAGTGTTGAAGTGCATTCAGGCTGGTGCAGACAAAACCCATTGGCATAAATGTATTTGTACAAAAGTTGGAAGGATGTACCCAACAATCTCCGTTCCAAATTTGAATTAAAGTGACCGCCGCTGTATGCCACAATTAGTAAACAATGATATGGCTAGCCGGAATCATCTGGTCGATACCGTATACGAGTCAGTAAAAGAAACCTCGAGAATAGGCCTCATTGTGAACACTTGCATTAATCCACCGCAGCGACGCGTAGTAGCTAAAGCTAAAGTGAATCATTTATCACCGCATCATAGATGGCGTATAATTGTATCTTTCAGGCCTCTGCAACTGGTGCGGTATATTAATAAACCAACACTATGATCCAACAGCTAAATCCGTGTAACAGTAAACCAACCCGGTGATACCATTGTGTAAAATCATGCCTCACATGAAGCGAATGTTGCAATAAATAATAAATTCCCCGTAAGTGGTGGCTCAGGGAAGCGTCGTCTTTACTTCCCCAAATGATATTTGGGCATCAAGCATGGAGCAAGCTCGGAGCGGTTGAAAGGTCTCCCCACACGGCCATACTGGAGAAGAAACACACCGAAAAGTCCACGCATACCATGTCATCACATTCAGAACGTTATGGGGTCTATGCTGTTAGGCCAAATCGCATGTCCTGAAAGATGAAAAGAAGAAAAACCAGCAGAAGCAAATCGGGAACATTTATATCCTTAACAGTACGTATTCCCATACATTAATGCCTTGTATATATATATATATATATATATACATGTAACAACTGGAGCCAAATGAGGATATCACTCGAGGATGAGTAAATTAATAGCATGACCTATAATTATTATATCCAAATATAAAATATACTACCCTAATAATGAGCCCCAAAACCAACATTTTAACCAAAATTTATTAAAGAACCATATTTATAGCAACGAAAATGACCATTTATCTATTTTATTACAAAAAAGTGACAGAAATGTGACTGTGAGTAACCTAAATAGTGCCATGCATGAAGTAACAGACACCCCGGCAATTGCAACCCACATAGACCCATGGTCGATTGGCCCCGCGGGACCAAAATGAAGAACCAAACATGAATGAAACCATTTATTGACGTCGCCAACCTGTAATAATATACCATTGAAGTATACCATTCCAAATACCACCCAATATTGAGCCTAGCGCTACAAATACAAAAGCCAATGGTGATAACATGAATGAAAACCCATTTATTGACGTCGCGTCGCCAACCTTTAATATACCATGCCAACAAATAATACCGCCCAATTTTGAGCCTTTGCGCCCAAATACTAGAACCCATTGGTAATAGAAACTGTAACAGCACCCATTTTACTAAATAGGGTTGACGAACAGTTAAAGTTGCTAACCCTACCAAGTAGGAGATCGATAACCTACCGTATTACGAAAACCCCAATTAACCGAACCGTGCACTCGACTGATCCCACCAGACCATCAACTATTCATAATAAACTAGATATTTTTATTTATTTATTTATTTATTTATTCGGAAATCACTTTCAAAGCAGCGGCACCCACCTGGAGGTGGTGCATCCAAAGAATACAAAAACAAGAGTAAAATACACAAAGAATACAAATAAATACACTGTACAATGATAATACAAAAGAGAGAAAATAAGTAAAATAAACATACAATCATGAATATCATGGATATTATATCATAGACAAAGATGGGTTAATCAGCTTATATCATGAATCGTAACGTGGAGTGTGTACATTAACTAATGTCATTATTACTGCTATTATTATCATTCAACAAAACTGTCCTACATGACCATGCACGTTTTAAATAAGATTTACAAAATATATCAAACTGTTTATCAATCAATGCATCATATGAGTAATTACTCACCATGGGGGTGACATTTAAACACGTACTACCTAAAATTAAACAAATTTGTGTATCATTGTCACTGACATTAAAGAAATGCCATACATAGGAGAGATCTACTCGGCGGAGATTCAATTCTAAGTTGTGAAGCTCATTGTCGCGAATTGCACGTAGAGACTTACATGAAAGCATAAAATGTTTGATATCTTCACAACCACTATTACAAAGTAAGCACATACCGTCATTATTAACTTCCCACGAACTTAGTTTGCCATTTAGAGGAAGCGTGTTAGAACGAGCTTTGAACTTCAAGCTTGCCCCGTAGAAATCAAGCTTGTCCTTCAAATAACTTTCCAAATATGGGTGTGTTTTGAACTGAACATAAAATGTTAAAGAAGATTTGTCACATACATTTTTATACCATCTATCATAATCTTGTTGAGCACTAATTCTTTTAAACACTTGGACCCATCCGGGGTTATTAGGTTGTATGCTTGAAAAGTTAAAGTCCATACCGTGATCACATAAGATATGATTGATTGAGTCAAGCCATTTCCATCTTAATTTAGTACCATGATCATGAATAATAAACATTGCATTGAGTAATAATTTAGGCCATCTGTGAGGGCCCATATTATGAAGACGTGAATAATAATTTGCTTTAATCCTGTTATGGGTAGATTCTATGGTATCCCAGCCTAAATCGCCCAAGAGTGACATTGACGGTGTATTACGCGGGGCTTTTAGAATTGATCTTGCCATTTGAAATTGAAGAGATTCAAGTTTCTTGTAGTCACTAGCACTATAAGTAGAAATCGCGCATGCATAATTTATAGATGGCAATGCAAGTGACCTCCACAACACATCCCCATAATACACCCTGTCAAAGTCCTCATGATTATTGATAATGGATTTAATATAGCCAATCAATTTAATACCTTTACAAATTACCTCATTGACGTGCGTATGATCTGACAGATTCCTCGTGATATGAATACCTAAGTATTTGTAACTGACAACCTCTTTGATAATGTCATCCCCTAATTTCCATAGTTTGTTTTTGTTGATTTTTTTACCAACCACTAGGACATTAGATTTTGTGTGGTTAAAATGAAGTTTCCACCTCTTAGAAAACTCGGCGGCAATGTTAAGCATACGGTTTAAATCAGTTTCATTCTCAGCAATAAGTACAACATCATCAGCCCAAAAAAGGGAACTAATATTAACATTACAAATATTTATACCAACATTTTGAGAAGCTAACATTTTTGCTAATTCGTGTATGTAAATGCAAAATAAAACGGGCGACAAAACACAACCTTGCTTCAGTCCTTCATCAATTTCAAAAAAGTCAGTAACAATATCCCCAAATCTAACATTACATAACACATTATTATATAAGCTATCAATAATATTCCAAACTTTACCACGAATACCAATATTCCACGCAACCGATAATAGACCATCTCGCCACACTGTATCGAAAGCTTTACGGAAGTCCAAGAAAGCTAGATGGGTAGACTTTTTCTCGGCTAGTCTAGTGGCTACGATGCTTTTAAGCGTGAAAACATGATCTTCGCATCTCAAGATAGAGATTAAGCTGAAGGTGTGTAGCCCGGGGAAGTCAATCGATAATTACCAAAACTACTTAACCCACAAACAAATCCCCCAATCACTGTGCGTGTACAGACTGACAAACCTCAATGATCTACGCTGAATCAAGATCAATATTTACCAAATCGACACCCTCTTATCAATTGAACTATCATTAACACCGAGTATTTGCGGTGTCTTGTGTTTATGCACGTACACGTAGCGTAACACCATGGACTTATATTTTTAAGTCCATGGTGACACTAACCAACTGATATCAATAATTTAATATACCACGAGATGGATATAAAATTGTTATCCATTAGAATATAGTATGACCCGCATTCAAAACCAAAAATCCTAGTATGCATGTATAAATAGTAACATCCAGGGATGGTTTTCTCGCGTGATCCATATCAATCAATATTACACAATATTAATACAAACGGATACCCGAACCGGCAATTATTATGCCGGCCCTAAGCACCAATATTGCAATATAAATAATACATAAACATTATGTTCTCACCGTTAACTGAAATTGACCAGCTGTTCCGTCATATTCACACCTAATACCTACTCTTAGACTTTCACCCTGTCATTGAGTTACCACCTGTTGTCGAACCGCTCGCCGTAGCTATTAAATAGGTCAAAGATTAACCGTCCGATAATGCCGCCGTTTGCAGACAACCCCGCCGACAACACGGTCGTAAATTATCCCATTTTGCTAAGCACTTATCGCAGCAAATATAGTTTACGATACCTCGACAATAGAGTTTAGAAAGTCAGAAAACTGCGAGCACTTAAACCAATATGTGTTGAAATTAGCTGGAAGAAAATTTCTGATTTAACTGAAATATCAGAACACGACCTCTCGCATGCGCTAGCATGAACGTAATGATACCAAAGGGACGCCACGAGAAAGCCCGCGAGGTATGAAAGGGAATGAGTGGTCCGAGACGAACCAATCATGCATGCGTGAAACGCGTAACAAAAGGCCAACCGGAAACAGGCCGGGGCAAACAACGTTCCCAGGGCGGGCGGTAAAATAAAATTTGCTCAATTGCATCTCGGAAATTTTTGATTATATAAAGAAACACTTTGATCCTTTAATCATAACATGTTACCAATAGATCCTATCTAAATTCCAATAGCATATTTAGATTTCTTGTGAGATTACCGTTCAGAAAATATATATACTTTTTATGGGATAGAACAAGTAATTATTGCGATATGCTAATTCGAATCTCAGATGGTGTAAGCTGTGAAAATCGGGACATGCAACGGGGAGGGTGGCGAGTTCAAAACACATGGCCTGGTCGATAGTAAAATCCCGGGGGGGGGGGGGGGGGTACTCGGATTTGGTTTGGTCGGGGGTGTGCCGCTGGAGATTCAAAACCCATACCCATTTTTAGGGGTGATTTTGGAAAAATCGGTACCCATTTTTAGGGGTTTTGCTTCATTTTTAAAAATAGACAAAAATTTCGCGAAAATAGACCCATTTGTAAAAAGTGACCCCATTATTAGGGATTTCCAGCACAAAATCATACCCCATGTTTAGGGATTTTGTGCCCAAAAAGCTACCCATTAGAGCGGCACACCCCCGTATACCGTCTTAGGCGAGTACCCCCCCCCCCCCCCCCCGGGAGTAAAATGAGGATTGGGGATGCTTCAACTGATTAATGTAGCCCATACGTGTCACACTGTCACACACACCCCCTGCGTGTTCAAAACCCAAGTGTGAAAATATAAACTGCACTTGTGCAAGCCTTTTCAATGTGGCGTTCTTAATTATTAACCGATCTTCGTGAACAATATTTCAAATTCAAGAGAAGTATTTTCTTTACAACTTCATAATTTACTATGTTTACGTAGGAGCTTTAGTGTTGAAGTTATTAAGAGTATATTCATGGTGTTACGACCACGACTCAGAAAGCCATAACAAACGTCAAGATGACAGACTAAATATCAAGATACATATCAAATCAACGTAGTTTCCATAATCTCAATCTATTGCGAGATTAAATCAGTTTATTGCCTTAGCAAGCACATCAACAAGTGGTTTATATAACATGTTTAACAAAATATCACACATATAAATAATAATGCAATTGCAAGGATATATCACAAATTACCCCCCAGAGCTCTGGTTAATAAATGTTGCTAGCATGCGAGTATGGCGAACATCTGGCCGTGGCATGCCATTGAATTGATGCGTAGGTTATTGAGAACCTTTCTCGATGCGTAGACGCCGGGAAGAGTTGAGAGTTCTTATTCTTTGCAACTGCTGCGTAAACACAACCAACGCTATTCTTTGCGTAGAAGGGACAGGGGACAGGGACAGACGTATGACGACAGGACAGCTACAGTTCCAACTTATATTATAGATAATATTTCATCATCGCTGCTGCTTGCAGGATGACGTGTCAATGGGTCACCATTTTGATTACCGGTACAGCTTGACCAGTTTTATCGGCGACAGTTTCTAAATCAATAATTACGGTACCTTACCGGCACAGTACACAAGATGATGGAGTAACATTCATCATCATTACCAGTTCATTGTGGCCCTGCACACATGGCTCCATGTTGGTATTTTCAGCCATTTCAGCTAACGTAAAATGCCAACCATGTTGTCAAGATGGCCGCCCAGCTTACAGAGAGCTTTTTCCATGATGCAATCAGTCTCCTTCATATTCAGTCCCATCATGCAACAGTCTCATTAATATACAGTCACTAATAGTGAGCCCTCTATTCTGTAGTCATTCATTACATAAGTGATGGCGCTATCACTATTTAATGGTATACCGTATACACAGGTGCTGTAACACCCTCCCCCTTAAAGTTTTCCATATATGGAAAGCTTCTTTGTATACATAGAACAGCACATTACATAATCATTCAATAACGTTATGATTAAATAACCGTTATGGTTCATAAAAAAATACCATTTAACAAATCTGTATAATAAGTTGTACACATCCCTTTTAAAGACCTTTCTTGGTTTTAAACCTCATGTACATCATCATTACACAACATAATGGTTTTTTTCAAAATCCCAATTGTTGAATTTTTTAAATCTTTTCAACAAATTTCCATTATCATATTTTTGAACAAATATGATTTCAACAGTGTTAAAAATGTCATTTTAACACCTTCAGCACACTGTATAGCCTATAGTACCATAGCCTATACAATGGTCAACATACAACTACACATAACATTTTGTTTTTCAAAATTCTGTAGTTTTTAGTCACACAAACAACACTTATTGCTTACACTCTAGATAACGCATCAGGAATAATATTATTTCCCCCAGCAATATGTTGAATTTGCAAATCAAATTCCTGAAGGTAAATTGACAATCTCATGATTCTTCTGTTTTTGTTCCTCATTTGTGCAGGAATGTGAGTGGGTTGTGATCTGTGAATACGAGGAATGTGAATGTGGCTGCTGTGAGATATATGTCAAAAATGCTGAACAGCAAGAATAATTCCAAGACATTCTTTCTCAATCGTGCTGTAATTCTTTTGGTGATCATTAAATTTATTCGAGTAAAAACACACAGGATGGTCTATTCCATCGGGACCTTCCTGAAACAGCATCGCACCACATCCCACATCACTCATCTCCACAGCCAACTTGAACTACACAGGTGAATTAATCAGAAGTGATTTGACTTTCTGAAACAAGTTTCACATTCCTCAGTCCAAATGAATGTCTTTACAATATTGTCCTTCAAAATACTGTACTATGTGTACTTGGTTCACATGAACTTTCACATTTCCCAAACCCAAATACACTTTCCGTGGTGTCAAAACGGTAATTTTATCAGGTATTGGCATTGACACACACAGGTTTACCTTCTAGAGAGTTTTCTCTCTCTACATATTTCTTGAGCATAACATGACATAAAACTGTGTCTTTTTCCTACATTCTGAGATTTTCATCACATAATTTAGGTCTCCCACCCTTGACTTGACTATGGTCCTGAAAACCTAGCCTGCAAAGGATTACCCAGAATTGGAAACAACACAAGTACTTTATCACCAGGACTAAATTGTCTTGTTTTTGCATGTTTGTCATAATATACTTAAATTCTTTGTTGACCCTATTTCAGGTATTGCCATGCTATATTTAAGTCTCCGTTTAGTCTTATCTTAAATTAAATTTGGACACTTATTCTAGCAACCCAACATTAGATGGTGCAAATAAATACAAAGTGTAAACCTTGATCCCAAATTTACTGATTTTTAAGACCTCAGACTGGTACACTCTAGGTACCACTATTTAATGAAATACCCACCAATCCTCCCAGACCTTTGATTTTGGTGGTCTCCATTTCCTCATCAATACTCAATTTTGATGATAAAACACACAGCTTCACTGTGCATTTCTTTCAGTGTTCACTGCTCTTTCGGCAGTCCTCACTAAGTCAAGGTCAGAATGTTGCTGTTTTATCAGCTCTACGCGCGTTATCACATCCCAACTATCCTCATTTACCCATTCTCACCCAGTGCTTCATTTTTTAACCCTTTGGTGAAAATGTCTTTTCAAAATTGTACATGTATTCATTTCTAGAGGTGCACACTCTTCACGATTACATGTACTTTGTTATCCTTGGATCGTCATCCAATATGGGACCTTCCCCCATTTTTACTTCCTCATCAGTGCCACGTGTAGAATCAGTCCATTGATCAACATGGGCTATTCTACTTATCGCACGAGTACCCGCACATGATGGGAATATAACATCATTGAAAAATTTCTTTATCTTCAAAGAAAGGTTTGTCAGATACAAATTGGCTCCACAGGCAGTACCCTATCGCCTGCTAAATTATTCCCCAAAAGTATGTCAACCCCTTTAATAGGAAGTTCTTTCCGAACACCTACCTAGAACAAGTGACCCTGACACCAAACCCGACTTTATTGTGACTCAATGAAAGGGAACCTTCACCACCTCCATATCAATACCTTATTACAAGCACATGATTTCCTGTGGCACATTGTTCATCAAATTTTAGGATCCCCTCCAATCAATATCATATACATTGTACTCTATCCCGAACATGTATCCCTCACAATTTTGATTGGGACTTCCCCATGATTCGTATCCAATATCATACTCTGTCCCGAACATGTATCCCTTTAATGGGACTTCCCCATGCTTCGTACCCAAAGACACTATGCCCTCACTGAGAAATGGTCTGAATTTCCCACTGACTTCATCAGTGTGATTTTTAGATTCAGTTCTTAAAGGTTTTACCCTCCCACAACATTATCATTGTTTACCCAATTTCGTGGCACAGCCGACTTCCTTTTACAGAGTATCACTCTTTACAGTCAGCTTTTTTATGACCAGGCTTTCCACACTTGTAACATTTAAACACTGGCCTACCAGAATAATCCCGGTCAGTGTTTTTGTCTTCCCCAGTGTTATTCTTCTGGCCATTTTCACTGTTTGAGTGAAATTTCCCTGAACCTGGCCTATATTGATTTTGTTTTTTGTCCCGTCAACTTCCATTTATGGTTCATGTAGTACTCGTCTGCTTTTGTAGCTGCGTCATGAATATTAACAACTTTATTTTCTTCCAAATAAGTTTTAATGTCTCCCTGAACACAGTTCCTAAATTGTTCAATCAAAACAAGCTGTCTCAGCTTGTCATAACTGTTACCAATTTCTTTGGCCATGACCCACTGATCGAACAATTGTTCTTGTTTTCTTGCAAATTCCACATGTGTTTGAGATTCACCAGATTTTCTTTCATCCCTAAATTTGTGTCTATAAAACTCAGGAACAAATTGGTAACCCTTCAGAATGTGATGCTTCACATATCCATAATTGTTACATTGATCAAGACTGAAGCTAGCATATATATCACGAGCTTTACCAATGAATTTATGTTGAACCAAAATTGCCCAATGATCTTCTGGCCAAGAATGCAACATTGCCGTTTTCTCAAAGTGTTGAAAAAACTGATCAACTTCAACTTCTCTGAATTCTGGTACCAGTTTCATATATCTAGTAACATCAAACACTACCTTTTTGCTTTCATGCTTGAACTTGTTTTCCAAATCTTTGATTTTCAATTCCATGTGTTTCATTTGAAGGTCTTTCTCAGTTTCCATCTCCTTCAATTTCAAGTCATGTTCAAATTCCATTTGTTTCAATGTGATTTGAAGTTTCATTTCAAATTCACTAGTTGGTGCTTCTTCCACCTCAATTTTCTTGTTCAAAATTGATACATCAAATTTCTTTGACATCACAAAATATTCAATCAATTTGTTCTTGAACACCTGTTTTCTTTCACCAGGTTTGATTTTGATGCCTACATGTTCCGCAAGAACTTGCAACCAGGCTTTCTTGAATGAATCAAATTGTTCAAACTCACCACTTTCCATGAAACTCTCTGGATTGAACGACATTTTGTTTACCTTTTTCACTTGAACACACACTACTGAATGAATATTACAATATCATTGCATGCCATAGGTCTCCATTTTGTAAATTGTATAAGTTAACTGTAAATTGTATGGTTAACCAGTTGGAGGCCTATTACAAATAGGCCTTACCTACATAAGCAATGGGCACATTGTTATTACATAACAGTACATTATATCAAAGTCAATGTTAAACACAATATTGTTTTCACATTTATATAAACACACTTGCGAGAGGTCCCGAGTTCATTTCCCGGACGAGCCCCCAATTTGTTACGACCACGACTCAGAAAGCCATAACAAACGTCAAGATGACAGACTAAATATCAAGATACATATCAAATCAACGTAGTTTCCATAATCTCAATCTATTGCGAGATTAAATCAGTTTATTGCCTTAGCAAGCACATCAACAAGTGGTTTATATAACATGTTTAACAAAATATCACACATATAAATAATAATGCAATTGCAAGGATATATCACAAATTACCCCCCAGAGCTCTGGTTAATAAATGTTGCTAGCATGCGAGTATGGCGAACATCTGGCCGTGGCATGCCATTGAATTGATGCGTAGGTTATTGAGAACCTTTCTCGATGCGTAGACGCCGGGAAGAGTTGAGAGTTCTTATTCTTTGCAACTGCTGCGTAAACACAACCAACGCTATTCTTTGCGTAGAAGGGACAGGGGACAGGGACAGACGTATGACGACAGGACAGCTACAGTTCCAACTTATATTATAGATAATATTTCATCATCGCTGCTGCTTGCAGGATGACGTGTCAATGGGTCACCATTTTGATTACCGGTACAGCTTGACCAGTTTTATCGGCGACAGTTTCTAAATCAATAATTACGGTACCTTACCGGCACAGTACACAAGATGATGGAGTAACATTCATCATCATTACCAGTTCATTGTGGCCCTGCACACATGGCTCCATGTTGGTATTTTCAGCCATTTCAGCTAACGTAAAATGCCAACCATGTTGTCAAGATGGCCGCCCAGCTTACAGAGAGCTTTTTCCATGATGCAATCAGTCTCCTTCATATTCAGTCCCATCATGCAACAGTCTCATTAATATACAGTCACTAATAGTGAGCCCTCTATTCTGTAGTCATTCATTACATAAGTGATGGCGCTATCACTATTTAATGGTATACCGTATACACAGGTGCTGTAACAATGGGGCGAGGTGGCGCAGTCGGTTAGAGCGTCGTTACACTGCTGTGCACTGTAGTTCTGTTGGTGGATCGTTTGAGCGTGAGTTCAATACGATACACCAACACAGCCTCCTCTCCATGCCTCCTTCAGATCGTACAGACTGAAGTAGGCATGTACATAGGCGCACCGTGGTTCGGAAGTCACGTAGAAATGTTGGTCCCGTGTATCGGAAGAGCTATCCCCGAGCACGTTAAAAGGTCACAGACTCCTTCGTAAAGAGTAGGGGATCATCCCGGTCTGTGTCTGTACAGCTTATTCTTCGGGCATCCCTTTAATTTAGTGCTTGTTCACTATTGGGTTTGTCCTGGCTCTTCAGCCTATTGAAATAAATAAAATAAATTACCTGGTCAGTTACTATTTTGAGGACAGCATTCTTTGAAGTATTATGCGATAAACGCATAGGCTGCTGTGGGTTCGCTTACTACAGTTTAAAACTCCACACTATTTCTCCAAGTTTCTACTAATAAAATGATTTAATTATATACAACATTGGACAAGGATTCGAACGTGTCGCACCACAAGCGAGGTTCTAATCCACTGAGCTATGAAAACTGATCTTGCAGAGGTGGGTGTTTTTGTATTCCTTAAATGAATACCTTGACGGAATAAAGCGTAGTCATACACGATGAGACTGATTTGTATCCCTATGGCAAAATGTTGTTTACGATTAATTATAACGCGTGCGGGTTAAGTTGGTGTATAAGGCATCGTGAAAGTAGCGCAGATGAAATAGGTAATTGCATTTTGTAGATATACATTAGAATTGTAATAAATGTAATTGTCTTATGTTATGTAGAATAATAGGGCGACTACACCTGCTCAACTTAAATCAATTAACTTTCCCTTGTTTAAAGATACCAGATACAACAATTATTCTCCCTCTTCTTCTCATTACTCGGTAAGTAAACAAATATAACACCTGTCCTCTGCAGCTATCATTTCGATACATTTGACTGGTTTCTGTCCACTACTGTACCCTTACTATACACAGGGTAACAACAACCTTGGTATAGTTCAGCGACACCTCGATGCTCACCCCTTGGTTAATAGCAATTATTCTGTTACTCTAACTAAAGAGTGACATTTAACTTTTGAGGGACAAAATAGTGCGATGTTTTCAAAACATGAAATAATATGAAATAATATGGGACAAGGGGGCACTACACTAAATCCTTCCGCGTTTGGTGTATGGTTCGGAGAAATAGTACCTACATCAATTTGATCGTCGTCCCAGGGGAAGCAAATAGAAGTAAATCTTGCTTATTGATTATGGAAAAGATAGAATAGAACCTCAGCATTGCTAATGTGGTCAAAAATCGTCGGAATCGAATACGCACGGGAGCCTAGGCTGCGGAAGGATATCGTTGCCGAACCGGTGAGGAAGCAAAAATATCGGTTTAAAATGGTAAGGGCGCTGTTTAGGTGCCCGTAGCGAAAAATTTCATCTTGATGGGTCAAGTAAAACAAAGTTTAAAATAAAATTCAACACATATCTAATACATTCATGCGAAATAAAAACTTCCATCATTGTTACGTGGGGTAAAAATACGGTCTTGAAAAAGGGCCGAAACGCGTGTATTTCAATGGGGGACGAATTTAGTGGTGTGCCCCCACGATATACAGCATTTCTAATACTCAACTTCAGGGTGACGTACAGATTCTATAATTCAACTCTAGAGGGCGCATTGTACTTTTATCCGATACTCTTAGGAAGAAATGATTTCGTTTCAGCGCATTGTGATTTAATATTGGTAATTGTTTAATATGTTTAATGGCTATCTGCAATTGTAAGCTTCAATCAGCACGAAATGAAGACATGGATAACTCGTGTCCATCGACATATGGTCACATGTATTAAGTTGGGACCCTGCGTACGTCACATGCATACATTTGACAACAATTACATGTGATAATGCTCTAAGCCTAATAACTCAAAAGGTATAAATCCAAAGTATGCAAAATTATACATTGTTAGAAAGCTGAGATATCTAGGACTGTGAATAGCTAGTGTTTGTTCCAGTATACAGGGTGACTTAGGAAATATATAGGGTGTATCAAAAGAAATATTACTATGAAATGTAATTTAATGTATGCTTCCTAATTTAAACATAGTGCATTGAAATAAATATTGGACCCCAGATTTAATAAGCCAAAGGCAAGACCTTTCCGGTCATATATAATAATAATAATAATAATACACAGCATTTATTCAAGCGCTTGATACGTAAGATCTCCAAGCGCTTTACAATATAAATACAATAGGTAATTACATGATAAAATACACAATTTCCCACAAAATATGTTATAAAACTTAAAACTACAGACATTAAATTATATGTAGGGTTAATTAATTGTCAAACGAAAATACAGAGTGATCAAAATGTGTCAATTTTCACATAAAAAACTATATTGATGTGTGGACAGTATGACAAAATTGTATATAAATGTTTTTTTGTTCAAAAGAAACACTTAAATGAAGTTTATGAACATAACTTTCTGGTAGAAAGGTACAATTCATTCAAATTTTATTATACAGGGTGTCCAAAAAAGAAGAAAACAAATTCGGCTGATGACTTACAACCTCATTTCTGCATTATGAATTGATTACCATGTTATGCCTGGCATTAATTGCACTGACACCTTGCTAACATTAAAGTTAAAACTGTTGATCTATAGAAATCAGCATTGGATATTGAACAATCTAAAAACTAGTAGGGTGACGGCGATGGACATGTTAATCCTAAACACTAAAAAGTGATATTATTGTGCGGATTTGGTGGATAAAATAAGCACTTCCTAGGTAATTAAAGCAATACATTATCTTCCAAATGAGACTAAATATACTCAATTGTGATGTATGGTTTGAAAAATATAAGCATTTTAATGGCAAATAAGCAAAAACATGTTGCCCATCCCATTGAAATACATAGTGTGCATTCTCACCCTCATGCATCCTCACCCTCCTCCACCCTGACTAATTGTAATTAACGAGCACTTATTGAAACTATAAATTACATAATTTGATAATATTTATTTTCAAGTTACCATGACTTAAAAGGTAGGTTGTAAATGTGTGTGCATCCTGTAGGTTCTCTATTGATACTTATACATATAAAAATTCCCAAAAAATCACCCCAATTAGGTTTTGGGCTATATCTCAGTTTGGAGCTCTGTCCAATTCCATCTGGTTCGGTAGATTACGTCACATAGTTCAAAAGCAACATAATCGTAAGTGGCATATGCAATTAAACACCGTGTTTATTTGCATGGATTATACAATGATATCATTTGGTTGTTTTTAAACAACAAAATAATAGCAATGTATCTGTTTACAACCCCCCAAGTACATCCATGATTATTTCAGAATATTGTCAACCGTCGATGTAAAATTATACCCGAGAAGCAACTGTGCACATATGATTTTCTTAAACTCTAACTACTAACATGTTATCGTAAATGCTACAATATCGCAAGTGCTTTTTAAGGTTACACTGCCAAACTACTACATATGACTGATACGTATAAGTCACTTTTACGATAGCCACCAACAAGTAATATTGTGCATTACCCTACGTACAAGTACCGGTGAACATTGAACTGAGAGCAATGCCCACATTTTGTAAATATTATGTTAACAATATTTTTGCTCTCAGTTCTCAGTTCATTGATCCATACGTCTGCTTATGCAAGATACCGTATTACTTTTGTGTCTACCGTATAATTCACTTATATGTATGAGTAATACGCACTAGCTGTGCAGTGTCGCCTTACACTGTTGTTGCACGAAAGTACATTTCATGCCTAAAAACTAAAACTACACTAAAGACACATTTTGGGTTTTATTATCTTAATATTGACTTCATACCTTTAAATGTAAATTGACCTATTCTTCTTTTATCAGTAAAACACAATTTCACAAACATTTAACTTGCGATGCTGGAGCAATGTACTGAAGAAATATTTACAGCAAAACATACTTGGTTGCATATCGTAATTTATTATCGTAAGTGTTAAAATAAGAAAGTGTCCAGCAAGCACAACATTGTGCATTATATGTTAGTAAAATAATTATCGAGCCCAAATCGCGTAATTATATAGAACAAAACATCATACTTATTATAAAAATGAATAAAAAACTGCCATCTCTCAACATGCCAATTTTAAAATTCGCGGTGATCGAAAGTCCCGGGATCAATGACGTCATGGTTATTGGTGCTCAAATTTACGCAAGTGCATTGTGTAACTATGACTTCATTGATGCCGGGACTTTCGATTGCCGCGAATTTTAAAAATTGCATGTTGAGAGATGGCAGTGTTTATTCGGTTTTTAAGATAAGTATGATGTTTTGTTCTAAATTACTACGTGATTTGGACGCGATAATTCTTTTTCTAACATATAATGCACAATGTTTTGCTTGCCGGACACCTTCTTTAACAATTTCCACGGCAGGCGTCTGCCGATGACATTCCAACATTTCTCCAGAAATGTCAACAGTATTGACTTTACTACCATATTATTTAGAATTACCTTGAGATATAAATTGAAATAAGTACAACCATGCCTAGTATTGGTTCAGTAATCCTTGAGAATAATCTGTTGTATAAGGTAAAACTACTAGCCGCGTGGAAATTGTTAAATAAGGTGTTACGTGAAAGACAGAAATACCCTGGCTTTATTTTGTTCTCATAGCTCCATGCCTGAATAGCATGATGCTCTAAGCCATACCTCCTGAAGTATAACCCTACATCCATAAATCCTGTGTATATTCCTGCAACAAATGCCGTGCTAATGCAACTATTGCTGCGTAAGTCTCTTGTCCAGTAGGTATAATCTGATCAGCGGGAAGGAGGAAGCCGTGCTTGCCTAGATCTCGAAGCTCCATTATATAAGCGTACTTGACGTTGAGGACGCCATAGGCCCAGTCTTGACTACATCCTGACGCAGGCGCAGCTGCATAAAGATAAATTCAGTGGTAAAATGTATTTAAAGCTTATACAGCATATTCTTAAATAGCTAAGAAAGTTGGTAAGCAATCTCATTGGTTCTCAGAAAAATCGGCGACATTTAGATGAGATAATTGAACACGGGGAGGTGGGACTTACGTTTTAACAGTGCGTCCGACCTTCACAATGCGTGGTTTGCTCCATAACGCGTCTTTGGCGCATTTCCTGCGTTTATGCCAGCGACGCGACGCTTAACGTATGGTTTACTCATCGCATGGGATTGGATGGAATGTTTGTGGGTTATTCGATCCTAGCAGGGGTAAAAGTTATCAAATATGGACAATAAAATGTATTTATTTCTTTGACAAATGCCTGAAGTATGATTGTTTAAGAATGAGAATAAAGGTATTGTTTTAGACCGTGCCCGTGTTATAGTGTCTGACATAACTGCGTTCGGTAGTATTATTTTTTTGCGTAGAACAACTCCGCCTGAGGCGTCGTTGTTCTACTTAAAATAATACTATCCTCCGCATTTATGTCAGACAATATAACACGGGTACGGTTTAAAAACAATACCTTTATTCTCTAAGTAATACTATTTTTAATTGATCAAAACCACATTTATAATCTCCTACATTGTAAAAATGTCAGATTCTTTGTTTCTTCTTCAAAAAGTCGTCATTATCTAGGTTTTAAAAAAAGTTAATTTAAGGATATCTTGAAAATATGATTGACATTGATACTCACATAACGTTGTTACGGATGGCCCATATTCATACTTTGTACCGTGAACAGATTCCAAGGCGGACGCCATCTTTGCTGCTGCAGACATCTTCAAACATGTAAAGAAAAGCATAACGTCACTACATTAGTGTCATCACTTCACACTTTCCACGCGGCTATTAGTTTTACCCTTATACAAAACAGATATGTCAGACACCTTTCCCAACTTTCGAAGTCTTATCTCATGAATTACTAACTGAACCAATACTGGCCTTGTCTTGTACTTATTTTAATGCATGATGATATCCATTTCATCGTTAACCGGACCGGGCGATGACTGTTAAAAATATTTCAAAATGGTGCACTCCCTTTGCCATATCGGGTTGTCCGAGAAACCGTGTCGAACAGCGTCCTCAGCAGTTTTCAAGCCGTAATAATTTGACGCGCCAACAAGATCCCATTACATAAACAATTTCATTTGGAAGAACTCAGAGCCATTAACATATTCAAAAGTAAAAATTGTTGGGATCGCGTTGGCGCACGGAGATAATCCAGGTCAAAGGTCAAATTTTACAATTTTGAGCCATTTTCGCACTTCCGTAAATCCGTGCGCCACCTTGGAATTTACATCTACTTGCAGATATAGCTTACCTTGAATAACAAATGAAGAAACTAGCTTGGGATCTCGGAGATGTATTAATTTTGTTAATGATTTTTTACAAAACAGCAACTTACTCTGCATGCGAGTCAGTAATAGCCCTTCGTGCATTGTTCAAGTTCTTGTAAATCAGTGCACTAACAAGATCCCATAAATCTTTTGATTTGTTTGCTAAGTTGGGCCTCCATTCAATAGATACCACTGAAAATGTTGGGATTTGATGGCGGTTAATTTTCATGATCGTAAAGTTGAGGCGTCGTTAGCTTTATCTTCGAGCCTCTTCGGGCCATTTATCAGATTATCAGAATATGATTACTTTGGTGAAATTTGACATGTCATAAAGGACATTGTTTTGTATGCATTTTAAACCATTCTCAACACATCAACATTCATTTGTTGCATAATGTTTCATGAATTGCATATTATGTCTTCAGAATTCAACAACCCTGTCGAATTCGGAAGACATAAGACTTACATATTTTGAAATCGACATTACAGACTAACATAGATGTGTTCAGAATAGTCAGAAATGCCTACAAAACAATGTCCTATATGACATGTCAAATTTCACCTAAGTAATCTGATATCCTGGGACTTAATGGCTCAAAAAGGCTTGAGAATAAAGCTGATGAGGCCTCAATTTTGCGCTCATGTAGAATTAACCACCATCAAAATCCCAAAGTTTTCCCAATCGGTATCATAGTATAACATTTATAATGGTATGGTAATGTATCATTGATTTTTTTAAAAAGTTGATCTGATGACCAATGAATCACAACACACCCAAAAATGGTACACGCTTAGAGGCAGAGACTGTTAATTTTAAACTCGGGAACAGCGAATCCATCCCCTGCCGTCACTGATCTTAGGCAACACTGCGATAGCAGTACGCATGACTGATACGTGAGTAGGTGGCTTATATAATAGACGCTAAAGTAATAAGTTGCATCATTCAGGTGTACCCTAATTGAAAATAACGATTGTTTAGTAAAGTGGTTTTTGAAAATTGGTCGAAACATTTATTTTCAAAAGGGATCAACTCCACTGGTTTCCGAAAATAAAGAATGACATAGGAAATACAGTGAAAATAAAAAAATTAAATCAAACCTGTTTTTAAGCTTACACGTATAGTATCTTTCATATGGCAGAAAATTAGCATAATAAAAGAAGTGCAACATCCTTAATTTAAAAAAACGTTGCTTTTCTGGAGTTGATCCCTCATCATCATCATCATCATCATCATCATCATCATCATCATCATCATCATCATCATCATCATCATCATCATCATCATCATCATCATCATCATCATCATCATCATCATCATCATCATCATCATCATCATCATCATCATCATCATCATCATCATCATCATCATCATCATCATCATCATCATCATCATCATCATCATCATCATCATCATCGTCGTCGACCGGACGGAACAGTGGAAGCAGCTTAGTTCTACCATCATTCTTTCTTGAACAGTGGAAGCAGCTTAGTTCTACCATCATTCTTTCTTGGCTATTTGTTTACTCAATTGGGCTATTCCAGATAATAATGACCCCCCCCCCCCCTATAGAGGACAAATTATGTTTTATCTTTTAGTCCGGAATTCCATGACTCCCTCTATGAAAAGTGTATGGAATTCCAGATCAAACTTCTAAAAAGTATGGAATTCGAGATCAAACTTCAAAAAAAGTATGGAATTCCAGATCAAACTTTAAAAAAAGTATGGAATTCCAGATCAAACTTCAAAAAAGTATGGAATTGGTGGGGGAAAAGTCTGGAATTCCGATGTTCTATATAGGGGGGGGCGGGGGCTCAAATTGTTAAAAAGTCTGGAATTCCAAGAACATGTGCCAAAAAGGTATGGAATTCCATTGAAAGATTGGTGGGGAAAAAAGTCTGGCATTCCGATGTCCTCTATAGAGGGGGGGGGGGGGGCATTAGTATCTGGAATAGCCCATTAGTGTGCCACGCCTAGTGGAGGATTGTATATGAATACATTATATGTGTGTGTACAGATACAGATCCGGGATGATCTCCTACTCTTTACAAAGGAGTCAGTGACCTTTTAACGTGCTCGGGGATAGCTCTTCCGATACACCGGACAAACATTTCTACGTGAATTCCGAACCACGGTGCGCTATGAGCATGCCTACTTCAATGTGCACGGTGTGAAGGAGGCACGGGGCGAGGCTGTGTTGGTATATCGTATTGAACTCACGCTCAAACGATTACACCAACAGAACTACGGTACACAGCAGTATACGAGCGCTCCTAATCACTGCACCACCTCGCCCCAAAATAATAATATAGAAACATTTTATTACTATGGGGACTTGTACGTATGGTGATGCAACATAATACGTTGGTACTTATCGTACAAGTCTTGCGTACAAGTCACTTAAGCGTATCAGTTATACATACTATTTTTGCAGTAGTACGTACTATTTTGCAGAGTGTGACCTTACCTGATCTGCGT
Organism: Ophiura sarsii; assembly: GCA_035610835.1. Classification (NCBI taxonomy): domain Eukaryota; kingdom Metazoa; phylum Echinodermata; class Ophiuroidea; order Amphilepidida; family Ophiuridae; genus Ophiura; species Ophiura sarsii. The sequence goes on along the minus strand of CM069459.1, from coordinate 7,527,989 downwards.
AGTCGTTAGGCGTTGTAACAGACGAGGAATACGACCAGGGTGACAGTAACATCTGTGAATAGCTATGGAAGTCTAAAAAGGCCACGAAATTCTGACTTTGGTTAAGAGTCATCAGGTAGTTGGTTGAGCCATTTATTTCCGGTTCGGAATATGGAAACGGGCCACAGTAGATATCCGAACATGGGGTATGCTTAGCTCCTTCGCCTGTAATAATGACAGAAAAGGTTAGTTTATATAATTATTTTTAGGTGAAAGTGAAAATTAAGTAAGGAAGCTTAGAAGGGGAAGAATTTTTATGTGCTTCTCTGGACAGGTAATACTGCCATCTGATTGGTGATCTGAACTGTGTTTTGATTGAACATACAAACCCTATTCCTTGCAAAGTTCCAAAAAAGAAAAGATACAGATTTTTTACAAAAAGTGATACGCAGTCCTTATTTTTTGTCTACTCGTGAACTGGAGATGAACTTCAAGATATAATACACCGAGTGAAAAGTTAAAAGTTTGGATTCTTTCCGAATGTTAAGAAGACCAAAGTCATAATCTGTGGAGGAGACAGCAACCAATTAATGAAGGTCGATAACGACAGAGTAGATGTTGACAGTAGATTATGTTTGGAAGGTCCACATGATCTATTCCTCGAATCATTCATTCATAAAGATGTTGAAGCTCTGAAGATATTAAAAGATGTTGAAGCTCTGAAGATATTAAAAGATGTTGAAGCTCTGAAGATATTAAAAGATGTTGAAGCTCTGAAGATATTAAAATATGGTGATGATCTGGAGATATTAAAAGACGTCTAGCATACAGCGACGTTTGGTCCCCAATCTGGCTTCTGACAAATTTATTGGGCCTATGCATTTTCTATGATATTCCTAACATCTTGCGCCAACACCACATTTCAAAAGCTGATATTTTTTTTGAATCAGCTATTCCGATTGACCATGTTTCAGCTCCATATGTTGCAACCGGAAAGATTTATGCCTTCATAATACGTACTTTTGTGGCTTTTGTGATTCTTCTATTTTTCCAAAGAGTTGATAGGGCATTTGCTGGTGTTTTAGCTATTGCCAGACGTCTTTTAATATCTCCAGAGCTTCACCATCTTTTAATATCTTCAGAGCTTCACCATCTTTATGAATGAATAATCCGAGGAAATGAATCATGTGGATCTTCCAAACATAATCTGTCAACATAATCTATTGTGTCGTTATCGACCTTCATTTGTTGGTTGCTGTCTCCTCCACAGATTATGAATTTGGTCTTCTTAACATTCAGAAAGACTCCAACTGTTCACTGGCTGCTTTCACTCTGTGTATTAGATCTTGAAGTTCATCTCCAGTTCACAGAGTAGACAAAAAATAAGGACTGCGTATCACTTAATCTTAATCTTTTCATTTTTGGAACTTTGCAAGGAATAGGGTTTGTATGTTTTACTTGATATTGATTTACATGGTCAGTATAGGCCTACCTCCCCATTTATAGCCGTAGTTGCGGTTGAGATCGGTCCCTTGACATGTATCTCCTTCGGTTGTAGACCTTGTTTTTCGCCACATTCGATCCTGATAATGGATATCATACAAAAACAAAGCAAAGTCATGTTTGCGTTTTAATTCTTGTCATAAAATAGATCAAATAGTTACACAGGAATTTTTTAAAAAATATATTCATGACAACATTTTTGAGCACAACATAGTACTTGCAAAAGTAAGTTTCTGAAAATAAACACAACACCAAAAGTAAGTCCCCCTCTCAACAGTTCGTCATAACATCGTAAGGTAAAACAAGTTACCGATAAAACTAGTTTAGAAATAATCCTATGACTGTTTCCTAAGTGTTTGAAAATGAAAGATGTCCACGACTTAATGGCCGAATGAGCTCAAATAGAGACAAAAACTGCCCTTCTCTAAAGTCACAACTCACTGTGCTAAGCTCTGAGCCAAGAAGGGGATTTACCTGGCTGAATGATCATAAATTGAGTACACATTACAGTAATATTTACTCAACCACAGGTGTTTTTCCATTAGTAAGAAGCAATTCAAAAACTTTTGTGACTTTTGAGAAGGGCAGTTTTTGTCTTCCATTTGAGCTCCTACAGGCATGAAGTCTTGGAAATCTTTCATTTTCAAACAACATTAAATACGGTCATAGGATTATTTCTAACTAAGTTTTATTGGTAACATGTTTTACCTTACGATGTTATGACGAACTGTTGAGAGGGGGGACCACCCCCATTTTTTTCAATGTACCGTGTACACATTTATTTCACCTTTGAAAAGCATGCTATCTTCAGTAGATAGTAAACATGATTCAAGTCAATTTTGTCATGCAAGAAAAATGCAATGTAGTATTATAAATAAGATTGTATTTCAAATTATAAGCGCAGAAAGCCTGGCTACGACATGATCCAGGATATAAGTTATGGACTCTAAAGCAGTCGATTATAGTTCTAGCAGGGGACTTACTTTTGGTGTTGTGTTTAGACTAATGTATACTTTTTTCGAATTATTGTGATAAAGGTAGTGGTGTATGGCAATCAGAAATCAAGAAGATAACAAATATTCAACTGCATATTTTGCTACAGTGAGGCGTCAAGATTGGTAGACTATTAAGGGACACTTCATTGAACGGGAATATTTATATACAAAAAGAAGATATAAAATCGAATACTAGTACTCAAAAAAGTACCTAATAAAATTGAACTTTTATTGAAATCAAAACCATACATGGGGGCCTAAAGTGTTATTTCATATACATTCATGGAATGCGATTCAATGTGCTTAACTGGGATGTGAACCATGTGTTGCAGTGTACCTTGACATTTACACATTACCTTCGTCCAAGTGTATTTATAGCCATCTACGTTTAAAACAGGTACAATGTAGACATCAAATGAGTCTAGTAATCTTGTGACGGTATTGTGGTATCCGTAATTAGAAGCCAGCTACAAATGGAAAAATATATCAGTGAGATATTAAGAATCTGAAGCTTGGAAAGGGAGAGCGCGCGGTAGAAGACTGACATATGTTACGTGATAACTCGAGACTCCTACGTCGGTTTGTTAGATGCTTCTGCGCTAAGATACCCTGCAAGTTATCTTTGGAACATCCTCACTTCGCGGACGGTCAATAAGAATTGAGGAAATCAGTTAAGATCTAATACCAGTTGAGATTAAGGGCTCTTGCTCTTTTACAAGAAGAGGAAAGTTCGAGGAAAGAGCGGGGGAAAGCGCGATCCTTTTTTTCTATAATTGTTAAAAGGAGTGGCAAAGGATCGATGATTAACACCTCACTGAATGGGTACTTGAAGTATGGATTGAGTATGACGATTACACGGAAGTTCGTAAGGTGAAATTGTTTTACAGGTGAAATATCAAATGTGGCTTTAGGGAAACGAGTTGCATTACCAACTTCGGTGAAATCTCTCTTAATTATTTGAACACCATTACTTACCGTTTTAATAACAAACAGCAACATTGCAGGAGATATCCATTCACGTGCGTGTATACCACCTTGGAAATACATTGCATTGCTGTGTCTTATCCGTGTGCCTAGCTATGAATAAAATTACAAATATTAAATATATAATTGTAAGCGGAATAATGGTCTTGAAGACGGAATGGTGTAAACTGAAGCTTTAAATGTTCATTCTTTCCTCGGCTTACGTGTCACATTACACATACATGTAGTATCAATGCCAGATTTTTTTTATTTGAATTTGTGCAAAATCGCTTACCCGTACCAAACTTCATGTCATGTTAAACTAATTCGGTTTAAGATGACATCATGTTTATTACATTTACTTGACCGATCATACTGAGATCCAAAGTCATAAGAAACCGAGTTCTAATGTACTGTTATTGATGATACACCCAGTACACGACAGTAACTTATCTCCTTAATTGCTATGATGCCGATATAAACTGCTCACAAAAAGTATCGAAACACTTAGAAATGATCCAATAATTATATATAACGGTTCGAAAGGGTACGCATAAATCAAAGCAAATAACCAAGTAAATAATTTTGTTCTGCGTATTTTGACACCTCGATCGTTGAGATACGATGTTGCGGAGCAGAGTTATTGTCATTTCAATGATCGTATAGGTTCAGTTTCAAAAGTGAAACTCATCCCTATTGAAAAGCACGAATCTGATAATTCTATAAACAGTAATGCAAACCTCTTTCTATAGGATGATTGTCACTTTTAACACTGGACCCACGACCATTGAAATGACAATAACTCCGCTCCGCAACATCGTATCTCATCGATCGAGTTGTCAAAATACAGAACAAAATTATGCATTTGATTATCTGCTTCGATTAATGCGTACCCTTTCGAGCCGTTATATATTGGATCATTTCTAAGTGTTTCGATACTTTTTGTGAGCAGTTTATATATCTATTCAGTTTGGGGTTGAATTTAGCGTTCTTTTACCTACTTTCCCCTGGGGTCTACCGGCCTATCTTACAGTGGTTCTGATTGGTGTATTGCAAGATATACTCATTTAAATAACCAATTACGATACAGCTTTTAAACTATTTCACCCCGGTTTTTATCAGGGATACAATTATTTAAACAATGTCTCTGATTGGTGCAATAAATGATGTATCCATCTTTCTGACCAATCGGCCGGTAGTTCTCAGGGGGTTAACACATATGTCTTACCTTTACACCTTTTATCGGCCTACCCTCGAAAGATGTGCTAATTTGAAATTCCTCGGCAATATTACTGTATTCTTGAACGAAATCTGTTATCCATTGTTGTATCTGCAAGAAAAGGACAGGTTTAGTTATTTAAGGCATAGACACTTTAATCGTAATGCTATTATTTGCAAACAAAATGCACACAAATAGCTATTTTTTATTACCGGGTAATCTTTAAAATGATCTAGCTACACAAGCGGCAACAGAACATAGCACATGACTATACATATCAAGTGTATTGTAAATGTAAATTTACGGTGAAAATTCACAAGAACTTTGGGGGCAATTTGAATGTTTCTCTCCCTGGAGTTTACCCGTATTCAGCACCGTGGTAAATACATGACGCATAGCGCACAATTCTTTTGAAATTAAAAGTAATTGAGAAACAACATTAACCAGTCGAGGGCAATGGAAAGATACAATTCGATCGAAGATACCGACGGCGTGGTCCGCGGGACTCAGTCCAATGTTTTATTAACAGACCTGTATTCCTGATACCACTTCTTCATTATACACAAACTTTCTTTCAAAATAAGCGATTAAAACGATCTAATAAATACCGATTTGGTCGTAAGGTGATGCTGAATATAGGTACACATTTTGCTTAATACATTGTATTGTGACAATTTATTCTGGTGGGAGTTGTTATTAAAAGTGTCTAACACAATTTCGATGGATGTCCGTCGCATTTTGTACTCGGTCCCGGAGGATCATTACACTTTGAGGTTATTGGATAGCAACTGCTTCGACACCTAACGTGATTTTTTAACACAAACAGAGCTAGAACACCCCATCATTATCAAACGTGTTCAGGATACAAATACAGTTAATATATTACAAAGCATAACACGAGTAGTTTAAAGGTTTATAAAAGCTTAACGATTGCATCGATATTAATAAATTGAATCGATTGAAATTATTCTTGATGTGTATCTGGGTAATCTGTACAAACAGGCTATGAATATTAACGACGGTGCATGGATAAACCTAGGTCTGAATTGTAGGTATTTTTAACTCAAGCCCCGTTAATTACCTCCATATTTCTACCTTAATACTTATCACCTGTACATTCATTCGTGAAAACAAATGCGCCACGATAGTTCCCCTTTTTTCACGTAACTTATGTAATTACAAAACTATCATACAATGCGTCTGCCACATTACATACTCCGCTATTCGACGCTACACTTTTGTCAAGAAAAAACATATTTTTAAATAATAGATTTATAACTTATAACTTCACTACTATTTTAATCCATGTTAAAGGCATATTATGAGATATTTTTCAGGGGGCGCCCTCTATCCATGCTTTTCTTACGGATTTACATTTCTGATCATAAAATCATAAATATATTCTGAGTTACAGATAGGGTGTCCAATGACTTTTTGAAACCTTTTAATTCACCATTTTTTATTGTTTTATCTCAAAGGGCTCATCAATACGAGCATTTTAAGCCCAAAATCAGTTCATACCGTTAATCGTTTGCGGAGATAGGTCGTTTTAAAGATGCGAAAAAACACCCTTTTTCGTCTTTTGGTCCAAAACCCCCCAAAATGGGTATGTTTGGGCAATATTAATTACTATTTCTCAAACCGATACAACTATTCTTGAATTGCTGTTGGAAGTAGCCATGTCTTCTCTACATTTAAAAAAAAAGCTGAGAAGAAATGGCCTAATGGTTTTTCAGATGTAGCCGTATGGAATTCGATGATTTGCCAAAATATGGGATTACCCATAATGCATTGCAAAAGGTGTCTCCAGTGGGATTTTGCCCCTGTACAAAGTCTATGGGGAATCAAAGAAAAAGTACTAATTATTATAACAATAATGTAAGAGATGCTGTGTAAGACTGGAGAGGTTATTTTCATCTAGATTTGGCACATGTATAACTTAGAACATTATCATTGAAATAGGGACATATTCTAGCGCTAATTAGCATAATTAGCGTCTAATTTGCATATTTAATTGGATTAATCCTATACCCTGGAAATGGCGTTATTTATCCATATTTTATCCATATTACGTAGTACCACAACAATTCTTTCCAAACTTGACCTGTATTGAGGTGGTTATTAAAAAATATGGTAAAGTTGGATGCCAAATTTGTATAAGAAACATAGGCTAATTTGCATAAGTGCATAATTGATGAACCGGTTGATTACTAACTATCCATGCATGCTGTTCAATGCTTCAGAGCTAGACACATCTTTTAATTTTATGTGATTCTGCATGTTTTTATCACTTTGTATTATATATAACCACAATTTATTTATTAATAAAAATGCAATAAAAGAAAGAAACAATGTTTTTTGTGTATATATTGTTGTATTTGTTATGTGTATGCTGTATTTTTTTTTGATTCCTAGAACTTGGTACAATACAAGGTCAAATGGATAGAAAATTCAGTGTATGGCCCATGACTCCCTCTCAATTTCACTGACCGTGGGGCATAGCTTAAAATAAACCCTGATTGATGGAAAAGTTACCTCAACCCCTAGTTCAACACATACTTCATTGTCAGTTAGTTAGGTGTGGGGGGGGGGGGGGGGGGCGGGTCCATAGCCAGGGGACTGCCTGCCTTTGACCAAACATGGGGGCCCTCATAAAACAAAAATGTAAATATATAGGCCTAATCTAAGATTTAAAGAAGCTTGGTAGGCCATAAGAAATACCAAAGGATAATAAAACAGGTCTAAAATACTCCACTATGCTTCGAATGCAAGTGAGATATGAGACTGCTGTGATGCCCCAGCCTCAATTTGGCCTGACCACCTCCCCCTGGCCGGATCAACCCCCAGCCGGCCATGTCGCCCGCGCCAGTTCCCCGGACCGTTTCCTGGTTAGGAATACGTTTGTGAAGGGGGATGATAAAAAATTAAAATTATGTGATCATAGTTCAATTATACTGAATAATAAGCAAGGAATGAGGCCTGAAAAGAAAACCGAAACTACTATTTTTACATACGGGTTCAAAATTATGCAGCCTTGCAACGCATTTTACACGTGGGAATAATGGGACGCGAAATGGACAATGGAGTAAAAAAATCAACAGTAATTAACATTCTGAAGTGATAAAAGTTAGCAGAATATTGGTTATGAATTATAAACAGGTAATTAACAACATTGAGGCACAGTTAGTATTTCCAAATTCGATCGGAATGAAAAAGACATCGAGAAAAAACAATCGCTAATTTTCAGAAACACGTTGCACAAACGTCACAGATAGCCTGTCACGGTAGCGCCCTCAAGGGATGCTAACGTAATATTCATGAACGCGATGGTCGAGCGCGACAGTGCAGTATTGATGGACAACTGACGGACGTATACTACATCATGTAATCGCGCCCACTCACCGCCGTACCAGACAGGGAAGGGCAGTGCGTGCATTGGCGGTATAGGTATTTTAGCGGTTGGGCGTTAAATCGATACGGCATTTGATCTGAAAGGTTACATGTTACCAACTTTTCAGCAAAAAAATAAACTTTCAATTCCGGTTCAAATGCGGGTTCGACCGTTCAGATTCGACCTTGGGAACGCCTTCAAATAACTCGGTAAATATTTCAAAATATCAGGAAAAATACTTATCGTAGGATTTTCTGAGTCGTTTAGGTATCAAATAGAAGCTACAACCCTCTTCTATTTAATGCAAAAATCGGTAGATTCTAACTCTTCTCAGATCAAATGCCATAATATTTTGAAAAATCATGTTTTGCCTCGAAAAATTGGCGACATTTTTTAAAATGGTGATTTTTGCGTCGGGAAATTCCCTGCGTAAGGCCTGAAATTGAGTCAACTTCAGCCCTCAAAAACAACACATTTTTCGATACATATGGTTTTCTTTCATCGATTGTTATTGGTATACATATCATTTGCGATGAAATCTGAAGTTTCATAATTATTTATTCATTATTCTGACCAAAACGGCAAGTTTAAAACTTGTACTCTTGAAAATGGAAAAGTAAGCGTGTGCGTGTGCTGTGCAGGGGTTTCAGCGTAGCTGACGGCCAAGATGGCGGCGCGCAGCGTACACCCTATTACAGAGCAATACGATTCCTAATTACTTCAAAATCATGGTTTTTAGGGCTTGAAAATAGATTGTTTGCTAGCGAACAGTTTATTTTGACTCTACTTTCTAAAAAACATGATTTTGATATAATTAGGAATCGTATCGCTCTGTAACTCAGAATATATTCATGATGTATGACCAGAAATGTAAATCTGCAAGAAAATCTGCTTCCAATTATTTTTCGAGGATTGAGGGCGTCCCCTGGAAAAGATCGCATAATATACCTTTAATTAAAAGATTAAAATACACATTTAATCAAAATACTCGTAAAACCAATTATTGTTTTGATATAGACACCCTTTTTAGGAGAACTGGTAGAGCAATTAGTTATTTTAAAGCAAACTAAGACATGTGCGTCGAATCAATAATGGGTTTTTTACGGTATATCGAATAGCGCAGTATGTGATGCGACCGACGAATGACACATGATTTTGATTGAGACACTCTATAGCTGTGTACATTAAGACTCCCACGTCATACGTTAAGTACTATCAAAGATAACCCCTTTGGCACTGATACAATAAACGGATATTAAAACGCCTTACAGGGTGAGTGACACACCACTGTTATATTGCCTCGATGAAAATATCTATAGTTACTTCAGAACTAGATCAGCATAGGATCAAGAATCTGTGATGCGCTGGATATGCGTATATTGAATGTTGTTCTTAACCTGTGTGTCAAGTGTGCATTGATCATATGTTGATGATCGTTAGGCCAATGGATTCCACAAGGCGAGTTGAGGTGTTTACTGCCAAACTCTGAAACGAAAGCGGTTTAGGTGAGGCCACTTTCTAGTAGCCCTAACAATTATTGAGTGTCTAATACCGAAATATTAATGGTTGATAGACCGAATTGTGCAGTCACGTTCATATCCATATATTTTTATAGAACTCTAGGGGTCTAACCCTCATACATTTAAAAAATAAAAAGCCTCACCTTTTTCCTGATGATTCTGAAAGATGCTGGCAATTTATATTTTGCGTGAAAACAGCCATATTTAAGTATAAATTTATTATAAAATAAAAATAAAAATCAATAACTTTAAGTGACCTATATTGTTTAACTCAGAAAACAAAAAACTGGTCTAACATGAAAGAGGCATTGGCGTGAATATGGTCTCCAGCCACTCATTTTGTACTCGATAAATACTTGATGTAATGTAGGAATACATTCTTGTTAGATTATGAATGATGAAAGTTTGATCTTTGCCATTGCGTAAAAGTACACTCGTCCAAAGAAGTTCCTTGCCACTTAGTAGAGTCCAAATATTTCAAATTAATATTTAATAGAATTTATATAATTGTATATCAAAATAAGCAGAAGGTAATCCTCTAACAGCTTAACATGGAATTTAGACATGATCACTCATGCATGGCAGATCCCATTCACTTGACAATGGCAAGGTCTGTGGAAGAAGATTTCAAAAAAGTGGATAATCCCTCCATTCAAATGTTAATGGGAATGAATGAACACAATATAAACCTTACCATTGCTTAATGAATGTGCTCAGCCATGCATGAATGCGTACATCTTAATTTCATACAGATATGATAGAGAATTATTGTCTGCTTATTTTTACATGCAATTGTTTAATTTATATTAAATATTTATGTGAAATATTTGAACTATTGAACTTCAATATTTGAACTTCAATGAGTGGCAAGGAACTTCTTTGGACGAGTGTATTATTAAACCAAAATGTGTCTTTGGTTTTGTGAGACACACTGTATATCATTCGTGTCCCTAGCATCTGTTTGTTTACAACAAGATCACTGAATATTCAACGAAATGCAAACAAGCTCATCACAAGTACCTCCTCATATGTGTGATATTGAGAATAGTCGAACGATTCGATCCCGCCAGCAAACTCTTCACTTTCCGCTGCGTGTTGCCTGTCGATATGTTCCTGTATATTGGCTATGCTAATGTCGTAAGGCACCTTGCGATGGCGTAGTGACTCCTCAAGTTTGGCCTGTAGTTCCGGCTGTACCATGATATCTATAAGTTGCTGCTTGGAATGTAGAGGCAGGGGTGGCTTCCAGAAATCCATCTGATGTTTAAAATGAAACAGATTAGAATAATGATTGACAGTTGGAGGTAAAAATAGTGGATATCCAGGGGGAAAGTGTACTTTATTAGGTCTACTGGTATACCAGAATCGTCTAATACCGAAACATAAAAGTTGCCAGTATCGCTCGATACTGGTACGAGTTTACTTTAACACTGACTTTTTACCAGTCTCGAGCGATACTGGGTGGTTCAGTATCGGACGATACTAGTACATTCCGGAATCAGGGACCTAGGGTACACTTTGTCCTAAAAATGATTCAGAACTCATGATTTCATAGAAAATAAAGGAATTCAGTCGCTATTAATACGTAATTTCAAAGCATCTTCTTCAACGCCCTCTTTTATTTAGTGTAAAAGTGGCGTGAAACGTTTAAATAAGTGCTAACACAATTGCGATCTTTCAATGGTAAATCGTAATTTAGCTCACACCTACACCCGTCAGGGCAAAGGATGTTTGCTTGATAATAACCTCAAGATTGTCAGCTATATTAACCGCATCAAGTACAGACAAAGTAACCTAATTGCCACGAGCATAGTAGTGAAACGATCAGGTTTTTAGATTTATTCGTCAAACCAATTTACTCTGTAGCATGACGAAAACACTTTCGATTAAGTATCGGAATGGTCCCAATGCGTGTAACAGTTTTTCCGAACAAGTAATATACTCAGAGATCACCAGGAGCTTTAAAGATAGAGAATCTACGCGGATATTAATGCCTCATGTCTTTATGTGTAACTGATGACATTTTGAATTACCTATTTTTGGGAAATAATTTAACTTGGGTATCTCACATGTAAATAATAAGGCAAAAAAACAAGTTTGTCTCAGACGAAACCAGAAAAAAGGCTATGCTAAAGGTTCTATTTTTTTGAGTAAAAAATGGGAAAAATGTACTTCAGATCCCAGATACTGGTATACCAGTATCGATCAATACTGGAACATAAAATTGCCAGTTTCGCTCAATACTGGTACGATTTTACTGTTCCATATCGGTCGATACTTGAACGCCAAGTTGTGTTCCAGTATCGCTCGATACTGGAACGTTTTTATGTTCCTGTAAAGAGACACAGAGAAACTCGTCTTGCATCTTAGCATCTTAGCCAACCCTAACACTGAGGATCAAAAGCTTGGATCCTTATGTTCCTGTTCCAGTTGGGTGATACTGGTACACATAATACTACCAGCAGTGATTTGTCCCAGTAACGAACGATACTGGTACATAATAATTGTGTTTCAGTATCGCCCGATACTGGAACATTTTAAATGTGCCAGTATCGTCCGGTACTGGAACCATGATGGCGTTCCCGTATTGAACGATACTAGTACAGTCCAGAATCTGGGACAAAGAGTACACTTTTTTCCAAAAAATATGTTAAGGGTATTATCTTAACACTGCCGTAGAAACAAATCAAATTGCTTCAATATTGTTTTTATCTTGTTATGATTAACGAGTAGTCAAAGTATCGTTTTGAATTTTGATATGTGCTGTAGAGTTGGAAGAAAATGACATATTAACACTTGGTCAGCAACCTTTTGGGTAAGGTGTATATTTAGTGATGCCAACAACACGTGGCGCGGGATTCGCCCAATTAAGCCTCAATATTGTATTCACCGTGTGGAAGTTCTAGTTCAGTAAGATTACCCATGTATATGATACACACAAAGTGGCTGATATTGTCGTTGTCGCTTTTAGCGCGAACACACTTGACATTTTGAGGGTTTGACGTTTTTAAGTGATTACCCCCATGCACGCCCAAACAATGGAAAAGGAAAATATATACCTGTTGGCGATTGATATAAAATATGAAAGGGAACTAACGCAGGAAGATAGGTACACCTGTGTATATGAACCTATTTATACGCACGGTGCGTAGTTTACACGGCTTTTAAGGAAAGTAGGAAATACATATAGCTACGGCTAATTTAGCTTCATGGTTAAATTCACATTAAGTTCATTATAAGTCTTTGCTCAATTAAAGTCAAATTGTTTTCACTCAAGGCAATCATTATTTCGTGTTTGTTGTCGGCACTAACCAATAAAAGTACGTTTCGCAGTACCATTAAAATGAAAGATATACAGTCATTGACCCGTTCGTATTTCAATGAAATTACTATCTTAAGTGAACGGGTGATCAATGTGCATCTTTTCATACATTTCGGAAAATCCTAGGGGTAAAAGATCCAGACGCTACATTTTATGTATAGTATGTCCATTTACAAATATATATGTGTCCATAAATATTTCTCAAAAAAAAAAGAGATATAAAAGAGTCTTTTATCACCTTCCTATTATAATCAAAACAAGCAAAATTAAAATGTTCTTAAGTCCAGCATTTCAATACAATAAGAGTCACTACTTCATTTTTCATAGGTCGTGTTTGAGATAACAATGGTTTGTATTGTGTTACTTATCGGTAACCCCTTTCTATGGAGACAAATGCAACTGTACAAAATACGATCATACTGAGGGCGCTAATTCCAAGTATACAATCATAGGCCTAATTTAAGCAAGCCTTACTTGATCTTGTTGATTACAGAAAGAACGGAGTTTACGTGGAAAAATTTGAACCTCGGGAATTGCATAAAAACCCTCCCCTCTTACCAGCCAGAATATCTCAAGTTTGAGATTTCTCCATCTGAACTCTATTTCATCTGTCACAAAATGAACAGGTGTAAACCAATTCACCATGGGTGAACTGGGTGAACTGGCCAGAGTGGACCTGTGCCTTTAAATTGATGTGCTCCCTTAGTAGCGTGGCAAATATCTGATAGTATGTAATAATAAATAATTATCTTAAGAAGGTTCAGTAGGGAATCTTACAACTAATACCATTATAATTCGTTGGGTTTATAGCACACATATTTCTCAGCGAAGATTGAAATAATCAATCATGATACACTACTATATTTGTTATTATTAAAATAAGAAGAAAGTCTTCTTTAATACATCCATATTTTGTAACTGTATTGTTATTATATTAATTATTAATCCTGCAAATCCGATTTGATCATATTTTCTTTTGACATTCTCCATGATCAATATTTAATGGTATAGTAATTTTAGTATTAACCCGAGGATTATTAAAATTTGAAGGTTGCGTCGTTTTAACACAACCATGGCAGTTAAAGTTGCCATCAAATTATGTCAAAGCGATTTTTCTAAATAATGTAACCTTAATTACCTTATGATAAGGTATCAGAACAACTTGTGTTTTCCAAGTAACATAAGAGGTATTTAAGAAAAGAGTTTGTTATCTTCAAATCACTATGGAGTGCGCATAGATTTAAATTGGTTTGATTGTACACATTCTACGCTTACACGGCTTAGAGACTTTTAGTTAATCATCATAGTGTTTTAAATGATTAAAACTATTTTAAGCTGCTTTACAACCTCGTTGCAACCATACAATTGTAAACGGATTTATTGTGACAGACCCTCATAATCCTGGAAATAATAAGGTTCCTCAGATTTGGTATTTTGAGTTGACGCTACGGCCACGTAAAATCAGAATTGATGTACAAAATATCTCAAATTATACACACCGCACTGTAATATAAAGTTAAAGACTAGTGAAAAACATCACTCCCTAAAATATCTGACAAATCGATATTTGGTAAAGTAGTGTCACTAGTTAAATGCATTATAGGACTACAGATAATGGAGGTCTTTTTCTCTACAGTAAAATCAGGTGAAACCTTACACTTTCCACGCAACAGGCGTCTGTAGACGACAATCCAAAATTTCACAAAATGTTTCAAAAATGTGAGAGTTGTTGAATTGAACTACCATATTTAGAATTACCATGTGAAATGCATTGAAATAAGTACAAACATGCCGAGTATTGATTCAGTAATCCTTCGGATAGACCTTGAAAGTTAGGAAAGGTTTCTAAAAGATCTGTTTTGTATGTGGTAAAACCAATAGCCGTGTGGAAAGCGTTAATGCCACGCTGCGAAACCAATACGTATGGGTCAAGACTTATACGATAGACACCAAGGAAATATCGTGCACCACCATACGTAAAGAGCTCAACAAAGGAAAGTTATACACTTTGTTTATTTCCTATAGAGTGACTTCCAATTATTTTTGACCGAACAGGCTAGATAGACATTTGGGTGAATCTCTTTTCATTTCTGATCATAAATCATAAATATTTTTCTGAGTTACAGAGCTATACGATTCATAATTACTTCAAAATCATAAGAAAAATTAAGACAAAAGCAAAAGTGATCCTAGTGAGATTCGAACTCACGGGTAAAAGTTTTCATTAGACCAGCGCCTTAAACCACTCGGCCACAGTGACAGTTCCTGATTATGGTAGCAAGAAATTAACAAATCCCAAATACTTATTTGAATGTCGTTATTTCCCAATGACCATAAAATGCTGTCCGAATGCTGTCATAAAATGCTGTACGATGTGAGATAGAATATTTTGAAACGACGTTTTATTGCACAAAGACAACTGATTTTTCTTAATCCTTATACAGCTGTAAGTTTGTGTATGGAATACAATTGTAAAAATGTAGAAATCCCAGTTTTTATCCTAATTGAGGGCGCAGCCTTCAACACATCTCTTAGTATCCCTTTAAAGAAAATCCGCGACGTTTTCAAAATCGCATTTTCAACACACTTCGCGGAAAAACTGTGTATGGCTTATCTTTGTTGTTTGAGGGAAAATGTGGTACCAAATTGTGCCAACAAGATTTATCCAAATGTCTATCTAGCCTGTTCGGTCAAAAATAATTGGAAGCCACTCTAAACAAAGTGTATGACTTTCTTTTGTTGAGCTCTTTACAAGCACCCATATTAATTTAACTAAAAGTAATGCAGATATTTCTATATCATTATGAACATATTTGAACTTATTTTTGTTCAATTTTCATTATTTATTCTTTCTTTTTTAAAAAGAAGTAAGAAAATAAAAAAGGAGAAAAAAAATCGACGAAAGGTGTAGCCTATTGACTAATTTCTTGTCTTTTCCTCTGTGACCCTATCATTATGTGTAAACTTGGATGTGGATGGAAGCGTAAGTATTGACACTATTTTAATGTGATGTATAGACCACCGGTAATGGAGGTCTGTTTCTCTTATGTTACAAATCACAATAGGTAAAACCTAATACATTAGCCTCAGGGTAACAGGTGACAAGTCAAGGTTCTACAGAGTGTTTCAAAAATAATTAGTTTCTTGTATGTTATCTCTGAGTCACTCACTATGAGCAAACCCGGTTGTACATAATCACTATAACTTCAAAACTACTCAATCAAATCAAATGAAATTTCATCAATACGTAGCGAAATAACTGTACGTTACTCTCATTAAACTTCTATCAAATGATGATACTTATTTGATGTTTTGATTTTTTAAAGTTCGGTAGTAAATGTTGATACACTCTGTAATGATTGCTGCTGCTTATCAATGTGTCGTAATGGGAAAGCTACATCCTAATACTAGTAATATAATATAATGAAGGTCGTAAATGGTGTGTTTTAAAAATAAATGTACATTTTCAAAGTGTTCCAAACAAAATTGTGATCTATAGGTGAGACTGATTTTAATTCTGCCCATTTTATTATACTGGACGGGATGGATTGTTTTCGGTAGATATAATATTATATTCTGAGGAAATGAACCAAATATTAGAGGCTGTTATGCATTATATTCTATGTCTAAAAAATATCAGACAAGATTTAACGCAAAATTCTACGATACCGGGATTCGAACCAGTAACCTTCGTTCATAAGACCTGTTCGATAGCCATTAGACCACGAGGAGTTGGCTGACAGCGATTGGAATTTCAATCGATATGATTTTTACGGAATAAAGCTAATCTGTTTTAACAATATAATACACTAGAACGTGAAAGTCGAATATGTATAGCGTACAGCGAGCTTTCTGTGAACTACGCCCGCGCTACGATGTTATTATTACGCATTTTAACTAGCCTATCCAAATGTTGGTTACGGTAAAGAATGTCGCTTACCGGGCAGTACTAGAGGTAGTGCATATGACGTAGTTACCCGTAATACGAATGGAATGATTCTCAAAAACATTCAACGGAAGCGTATACACATAATCTCAGTCATCAAATAGCTATACCTATTAAAATCATTTGTTGATAGCTCAGACTCTTTTTGAATAACCTACTGTACCCTACGCCATTACAACGGCGAATAACACACTAGGTTCAAATCCTCTTTTTTTAGTCAATCGATAAAAACATGTACAACGTCTATATTATAAGCAATAGAAATACCTTCCACATTTCAGAAGAATATGTGAAGGACATTATTTCATGAAGATAATCAGGTTAACGGAGTGTTAACAGTTTCCATGCGGCTATTAGTTTGGATTTCTTTCTCTACTTTCAAAGTCTTATCTCAAGAATTACTGAACCAACACTAGGCATGTTTATACTTACATTAATGCATTTGTCATGGTGATTCCGAATATGGTGATGAAATTAAATCATATTGGCATTTCTGAAACATTTTGTGAAATTGTGGAAATTTCGTCTGCAGACGCATGCCGCGTGAATAGTATTAAGCGAATTGTTTCACATGGTAACTAACTGGAATAGCTGGAGCAATATCTATGATATCATCCATACACCTTCAATTACACATTAGCTTTATGAATTTCATTCCAGGACAATCATAGAAGTAAAGTTATTACAAATGATCATGAATTCTCTTAACTTTAAAATGAGCATCTATTATGGTTTCTGCACTGATTTCACTTCCAATGAAACGTAAGTAGGTCTGACGGAATTTACATGTATATTAAAATACACCATGTCTTTAACAGCATAACAAACAAAGCATAGCGTCGTACTAGAGTATTATCCTGGCTCACCATAGGGGATTCTATCGGGGGGGGGGGGGGGGGTACTCAGAAATAAAATGGATACGGGTTACGGTTTGCACTTTCGAACCCTGGGTCATCATAGTGACAGGGTTCTCATATGGTAAGGAACAAATCATCGTTTTGTTTGGTCTTCCAGTGAGACATTTGGATTTTTTTTCAGAAAAAGGGGACGTCGTTGAGTGAAAACGTGTCAAATTGTCCAAAACATATATGGCTTTGAGGGTCTTTTCCCAAAATATACTAAAAAATAGGAGTCTTTGGTTGGCAGTGCTAACTATGACATTTTTGATATGTAAGGCAAAAAAAAAAAGAGTTGACTTGCCCTTTCCGACCGACCCGAATTTTCGGAAATCTACGGTCGCTATTTTTTGTTTGTTTTTTTGTTTTTGAAAACGTGTTTTTGAGTAGTATCTGCTTGTATACAAATCTTTAAAACGTGTTTTTGTGCAGTAAATTTTCAAAAAAATTAAAATTAAAAAAAATCCGACCGTCCGACCCTGACTTTGACCCTGAAAGGGCAAGTCAACTTTTTTTTTTGTTGGCCTAACAGGTGTGTGGGTGAGAGCAAGGCAGAAAAGGTGAGCCTTTTAACAGCCTTAAATATGTGTACCCGGAATAATAATAGGAGTGCCCCCGGGTGTTCGAGATGTTATATATCACTATCGGTTTCCAATAATAGGGGATTGCCGTTTGATTTACCATTTAGAACGCGTCAATATATGACCTTACGATTAAGTTGCTAGCAAACTCTTGTGTCTATATGCATAGCATTATCTTTAGATGGAGATATTAAGCAACAACAAACGTTAAATAAGCCCCGTGTTTTGGCACAATTAATATTTTGGCAAAACTTGCTTATACATGAAAATCACTTTGATTTCAGTTTGTTGCTCATGAACGGCCTACTTGTTAACCCTGGCATTTCACTTACGGGGGAATTTACACTACATTGTATAAAGCCTACAACTTTAATTTTTATTAAACCGCCCAAAACATATAAACAATATTATGTAAAACAAATCAAATGTCATTGGTGCACATCGTATAATGCATTCGTTTCATATTATTATCTTGAAATCTTAAATTACATTTGGACCTTAACTTAAGATATCTTACCTCTCTGCCTAATCTAGAATGCTGGATTTTCTTCAACCATTTGATGTGTTCCACTGTTGACGGTTCCACTCGGTAGGTTTTATACCTATAAAGAAACGAAACCGCATACATATAAAATCAGGATTTAGGCTAACCTTAAATTTGAATAAGACCATCATGCGGGTTTTGACGCTTGAAGTTGATGTGGTTTTTTTTATTCGA
Organism: Ophiura sarsii; assembly: GCA_035610835.1. Classification (NCBI taxonomy): domain Eukaryota; kingdom Metazoa; phylum Echinodermata; class Ophiuroidea; order Amphilepidida; family Ophiuridae; genus Ophiura; species Ophiura sarsii. Next base: position 7,508,956 of record CM069459.1, on the reverse strand, counting down.
AGACACTACCATGACTACAGCATTGTTTCATTTGTCTTTTTGTTAACGTATTCTTACAATACATTAATGTACTCTTTCCCCTTATACATGATATTTTCATTCAATGTAATGTTTCATGCCACTTACGTGGTTGGTATCTTTATGCGACTTTTATGATATTTTCATGTGACTTTTTTAAGGTAATCGGTGTGTGGTCTGTAAATAAAATTTTCACTGTTAATATGGTTCATTTAATGCTATTTTGCAGGGATTATTTTATGGATATTTATTTCATGCGAATGTCAAAGCATTTGTTTTTCACGTGACCCTCGCGATAATACGTTGATAACAATACTAATCGGGCTGTCATATTATCCATGTAAAAAGAAAGAATCGAAACCTCAAGCCATTAGGGAATTAAACTTGCACAACCAAGCGGGGAGTGCGTGGCAGGTAATATTAATACATGTAATATTGTGTCATATGTACCTCAACTTTGAGATTGCAAATGGTTGTATTGGACTAGGTATTTGATACAGAATACTTTATTTTATCATTTCGTAGTTCTATTGTCGTGGCTTACTCCTTTGCTTTTACATCTCGAAAAAAGCTAGGAACGTTGACAGGACATTTCACTGTTTAATATGATTCATGTAATGGTATTAGTCATGGATTCTTTTACGGTTATGTTTTTCTGCGAATGTCACAGTATTTTAATTTACTTATGTTTTCTTTCATAACTTGTTCTGAATTCTGACAGTCCACGATTAAGTGTGCATTTCGGGATTGTTCATGTGAGCTTCATAATAATCCGTTGATGACAATACTAATCGGGCTGTCATATTCTCCATGTAAAAAGAAATAATCGAAACCTCAAGCCATTAGGGAATTAAACCTACACACCCAATCGGGAAGTGTGTGGCAGGTAATACTAATAGTACTGTGTCATGTGCACCTTCACTTTATTATTGCAAAGGGTTGTATGGGATCAGAATACTTCACTTTATCATAGTCTTATTGCGGTGATTTGCTTGTCTGTTTTAACACCTCAAGATGAAGCAGACACGCTGACAGGTCATTGCAAAAATGCAATTCCCTTAGGGTTTTCATGCAATATAAAGTAAGAAGGAAAGTTAATTGCTACATCAACCCACCAGATCCGAAAGAGCAGAGGTCTGCAATCAAACGCCTTTCGATATCAGCTATACATCACAATTGAGAAATGTTATTTCTCCTAAGAGTTATATAATCCATTCCATAAATTGATGAATTACCAGCGGTCCAGCAAAACAATAAGTTAGCTTGATTGATCATTTTATGTGTACCTAATTACCGTATGTTGATAGATATTTGCATTAATTTAATAAATGTTTTAATTTAATAATTATCTGCTCTGTCTTAATAATTATCTGTTTTTTCATAAAAAGCCTAGTTTGGCCTTCATTTCAACAAAATATGCAATGAATTATTCTAAGATTTAATAGGACTATCACGAAATTTCATTAAGGAAGAATAGTATAACCTTTGACCCTTTGGAGTTTGTACTTTCATGATACGAATATTAAATAAGTAGCCACTTACGTAATAAGTATGTGCATGTATTTGCAAGTATTGTACCTACAATCTTGGAAAAGTCCGTGGAACGCTTTACACGTTTGAACATTATGTGCAGATTTCTTTTTTCTGATATTTAAATGATGTTGATTTTTCCCATTCCCACACCCCATAAATCAATGTTAGGACACCTTGAATAACCGCTGCAGACATTTCCATTTCTTAACATTGCACGTAGGAGAGGGGTGTTAGTTATCCGTTGTTAACAAGTAAGCATTCCAAGACCTTTTTCCAGGATTGTCTAATATTATATACAAGGTGTACATACAAAGGTGTACATATTCCACACCATTCCTCTCCTGTAATCTTCAGTATTAGGTATCAATGCTTACATAAGCTGAAATATAATAAAGTGTTTTTTTTATGAATTTCGTTTGAGTTTATTCGTTGCCTTTACATCTTAAGATATGATTATAAAATTCAAACATGTCATCACTTACGACATTCTTGCCTCTACACGACGATATAAAACTCGTCCTGAACTCGACCGTCGACCTTTACAATGCCCAAATTTGAAGACCTTAAAGATATTACTTGTCTTGAACAACAGAACACTCTACCACTTAAGAGCATCCGCGTGATTAAATTAGTCAACATTTCACCCCCTTGATTAAATTACCCATTAGACAATAAATAAATCAAACACGATGACCTCAGGGTAACTCATCCCATTGGTTTATTCAACGGCAGAGAAAAGTCAGCATAAAATATTGCATCCTCGTTCGTTCTAAAGAGACTCATGCCTAAATCTAAAAGAAAGTAATTTTGAATCTTCATACAAGATTCATGGTTTTTAGTTAAAACTACATTATTTAAACAAGGTTTTAATCGTACTTGTACAAATAGCTCTTTACAATCGTTACCAATAAAAACTGACACCGAATGGTCAGAGCCTAAGAAATTATTTAAAAGAGTTAGGAAATTTAAATTCTATGAATTTACACACAAAAGTAACGAAATTGAAGCCAATAAATTCCTTATCAGGACTGTTGCACAAGCTGATTCATGCCCAAAGACATGCCTTGAAATTGTTTGATTGGGGTCCTGAATTCCAATACGCAAATTCAACAGGTTTAATATCCACCCCCCCCCCCCCCCTCCATATTTTGCGCGCGTGTGGTGGTAAGCTTCGCAAATTATTTACCGAAAACCTGCTCTCAATAGCCACATCTTGCAAAACGATTAAAGTTTCAACTTTAGATTTTTTACATTTTGTAAGGTGGAGGTTTTTTTTTTTGGGGGGGGGGGGAGGCAAATGATTTAAAGGTTATTTTTAATTGTTTTAAAGATAAATTTGGAAATTATTGCAACATTTTGAAAACGAAATAGTAACATTACTTACCCCTCATATTTCCCGATTGCTGATGAGTTAAGGTTGAACGACAGTAACAAATTCAGTAGGCTCAATATCCATCCCATATCTTTCCCGCGCGCGCAGCGGTCAACGAAGCAGACGATAAATCCACCAGGCATCTGCTCTCAGTTTTCACGTGTTACAAAAACCTTGAGTCTGCTAATAACTATATCACTTCAGATTTAGATCAATTTACCGCGTTTTGTTACTGCTGCTGCTTGGTTAAGTGCTGTTAACAGTTGTTGGCTGACTTCAGTCCTGCTGAGTAGTTATAGTATATTATAAGGTTATTATATACACCAGATTGTTTCCTGGCATACTTGATGATGTATTGACGCTTTCTGATTTTATGACGATCAGTGTTCACGAGTTTTACTTTTCCGACAGCTACAGGTGTCTATCGAGTACAGTATGACGTCATCACCATTCTATTGATATTTCATGGACAGCTGTAATATGGTGGTAATGCATGGTGTAATTGTTCGTTAGTGGCTAAAAGCTGCTCTGAGTTATATTGGCCTTTTATTGAAGGACCAGCACAGAGCATCGTGAATGAATTACTTACAGCAGCAATGGGAGATGAAACCGTTTTTGCACAAAATTGCCGAAATGCTGAATGAGTTTCCACTGGAACCAATCATTAAAGTGTATTCGAAATTAAAAGTCTTGTAACAAAATGTTGATCAAGGGAGCCCTCATGTACACGTGTTTCTTTTTCCTTGCGATTTCTGACATTATAGCAGACTTCCTGAAACCAGAAAAAGTCCTCAAACGTCAAAGTTGTAATTAAACTGCCTCATTTATTTATTGTCTCAACGTGTCGAATGAATGACGTACTCTGTATCTATTATCATACCGCTGATGTGAAATAAAGGAAATAAATATTTTCAAAAGAATGGCTCTTGAAATGGAGGAAAAAGAACTTGAAATGCGTCTGTGAGGGAAATATACTTAACTCAGTTATGGTTTTCGGATTTTGAGGTGCAACATACAAATTTAATTGGTCCATTCAGGGCGTCTAGGAGTTTTACTGTGATCTTTAATCAGATCAATAATTATAATTACGGTTGCGCGCAAGCAATCTTATTCAGAATATAACTCGACGTGTGTCTAGAATGTACCATTGTAATTGTGTAGAACAACTCTGCCTGCGAAGTCGTTGTTCACCCGCATTTACATCACACAAAATAACACAGGTACGGTCTAAACACAATACGAATCCCAACGTACACTTGCCATACCCTGCATACCCCGGCATCCCAAACGTACACTTACTCCACCCTGCATACCTCGGTATCCAAACGTACATTTGCTACACAGTGCATATCCCGGGATCCCAACGTACACTTGCCACACCATGCATATCCCGGGACCCAACGTACACTTGCCACACCATGCATATCCCGGGATACAAACGTACACTTACTCCACCCTGCATATCCCGGGATCCCAACGTACACTTGCCACACCATGCATATCCCGGGACCCAACGTACACTTGCCACACCATGCATATCCCGGGATACAAACGTACACTTACTCCACCCTGCATACCCCGGGATTTAACGTACACTTGCCACACCCTGCATACCCGGGATCCAAACGTACACTTGCCACACCCTGCATACCCGGCATATCAACGTACACTTGCCACACCCTGCATACCCCGGGATTTCAACGAACACTTGCCACACCCTGCATACCCCGGGATTTCAACGAACACTTGCCACACCCTGCATACCCCGAGATCCCAACGTACACTTGCCACACCCTGCATATCCCGGCATCTCAACGTACACTTGCCACACCCTGCATACCCCGGGGTTTCAACGTACACTTGCCACACCCTGCATGCCCCAAGATCCTAAACGTACACTTACCACACCCTACATACCCCGGCATCCCAAACGTACACTTACTCCACCCTGCATACCTCGGTATCCAAACGTACATTTGCTACACAGTGCATATCCCGGGATCCCAACGCACACTTACCATACCCTGCATATCCCGGGACCCAACGTACACTTGCCACACCATGCATATCCCGGGATACAAACGTACACTTACTCCACCCTGCATACCCCGAGATTTAACGTACACTTGCCACACCCTGCATACCCGGGATCCAAACGTACACTTGCCACACCCTGCATACCCGGCATCTCAACGTACACTTGCCACACCCTGCATACCCCGGGATTTCAACGAACACTTGCCACACCCTGCATACCCCGGGATTTCAACGAACACTTGCCACACCCTGCATACCCCGAGATCCCAACGTACACTTGCCACACCCTGCATATCCCGGCATCTCAACGTACACTTGCCACACCCTGCATATCCCGGCATCTCAACGTACACTTGCCACACCCTGCATATCCCGGCATCTCAACGTACACTTGCCACACCCTGCATACCCCGGGATTTCAACGAACACTTGCCACACCCTGCATACCCCGAGATCCCAACGTACACTTGCCACACCCTGCATATCCCGGCATCTCAACGTACACTTGCCACACCCTGCATACCCCGGGGTTTCAACGTACACTTGCCACACCCTGCATGCCCCAAGATCCTAAACGTACACTTACCACACCCTACATACCCCGGTGTCCAAACGTACACTTGCCACACACTGCATACCCCGAGATCCCAACGTACACTTGCCATACCCTGCATACCCCGGGATCCCAAACGTACACTTACTCCACCCTGCATACCTCGGTATCCAAACGTACACTTGCTACACAGTGCATACTCCGGGATCCCAACGTACACTTGCCACACCCTGCATATCCCGGGATCCCAACGTACACTTGCCACACCCTGCATAACCCGGAATCCAAACGTACACTTGCCACACCCTGCATACCCCGGGCTCCAACGTACACTTGCCACACCCTGCCCACCCGGGGATCCCAACGTACACATGCCACACCGTGCAAATACCACAATGACATTTCGTTACCTATTCAAATCTATATTTTAGGTCATATAACGAAAGGAAACTTGTCTCAGTGTAGGGAATTAGATGAGCTTCTCAATAACGTCGTACTTTATATTGAGACCGATTGCATGTTGTTATGGCACTATGACGTTTTAAGATAGAAGTTTGTGTTGTGCGATACCAAATATGTAGCTATATAATTATATTTCACTTACTAAAAAATGTAATAAATATAAGAGGACCTGACGTTTCGATTCTAACAGAATCTTTATCGAAGGTTAAATGACAGAAGACAATATACACAACATATATATAGACAGGGGAACAATAGGCAGGAAGTGATGTAACACAGTGGGGGTCAAAGTGACAGATGGATGGATAGGGTAAGGAATATCAAACTTGACAGCTGATTGATGAAGTGGATAATGTAACAAAAGGATGACATAGACAAAGGGGAGATTAAGAATTAAAAGGCAAATGGGATGTAAAAAAATGGTGAGTAAAATCCATAATGGTGATTGATGGCTACAAATGAATAATGAAATGGATGGAAATGTAAAAGGACTGAGAGAAAGCATGAGAAAACAATAAATAACAAAGAAGGAGTAGGACTAGGCCTATGGTAACAAATAATGGAAATGCACTGGAACGAGTGATGAAAATCACTGTGCATAGGAGATAATGTTGAAAATGAAAACAAAGTATCACACATTTCAAGAAGTAAAAAATAGAAAAATGGAGTGAAGAAAAACAAATGGGTAACAAATACAAGTGATAGGTTAATCAGATACAATGGGGGGGGGGGGGGGGGGGGGGTGTTGAGTCTAATCGTTCCCTTCCTGGATGTTTAGGCCATGGGGCTGAATAGTGAGAAGACGCTTCATCCATAGCTTCTCTCTACTGAGACGTACCACTTCTGAACGGCTACCTAAAGATTCAATGCCCTGTAAGATCATGTCAGACATAGTGTGGTTGGGAAGGTTAAAGTGGTGTCCGACAGGTGGCTTGTTGGTGTTGACCGTCGATCTGTGTCCATAGAAGCGCTTCTTCAGTGAGTTTTTAGTCTCACCAACATACTGGACTCCACACACTCTACATGATACGAGGTAAATTACATTAGATGTTGTGCAAGTGATGTGACCCTTTGTCTTGTAGGTGGCATGGGTGGTGTGACTGGTGAAGGAATCACCTTCCTTGATGTGTTCCCGGCAAACGACGCACCTGCTGGTCGATTCGCACTTAGAAGTGCCATGCTGCGTAGGGAGAGAATCATCAGTTAATGGGGGAATGGTAGCACGTACTAACATATCTCGTAGGTTGCGAGGGCGTCTGTAGGCCAGGATGGGTATGTCAGGAACTGCACGACGAAGACGGTCTGATGTGTGGAGAATGTGGTGGTTAGTGTTGGTGATGTGACGTAGAGGAGGAAGGTTAGGGTGAAATGTGGTAACAAGGGGAATCTTAGGGGTGGGGTCTTGGTTTCTGGGCTTCTCCTGAAGGACTGTGGCTCTCGGGAGAGAGTGGACTTTCTTGATGGCTTGCTGGACTTTGGTGGAGCTGTGACCCCTGGTAACCAGATGCTTCTTCAAATTCTGTGCATGATATGAGAATCTAGATTCGTTAGAACAAATACGTCGGAGACGGAGAGCCTGACTATATGCTATGCCAGTCTTACAATGGCGAGGGTGGCAGCTTGAAGCATGGAGATACTGGTGCGTATCTGTAGGCTTGGTGAAGAGATCTGTAGACAGTATACCATTCTCAGCTTTCTGTACTTACTAAAAAATGTTGTTTTTGTTACAATTAATAGTTTAAATGTTTTTATTTATGTTTTAACTTCCCATTGATTCATCAATATCATTTTGTACACGAGAGTTAATAAGAAAACGATAAATTTAGATAAAGCTTAGACTTTTTTAATTGATAAGATTGGTCATGATAAGATTACATTCATTACAACATTTTTTACACAAATATAACTTATTACAAAATAAATCTACACATATTTTATGGATAAATAATATAGAGACCGGTATAATCCTAAAAAGCAATTCGAGGAGAAATAGAATATGCATTGAAGATCAATACAAAATTCATCAATATCTAGGTTATAAGCGGCGCGGAGAAACAAAAGTGTATAGGGTTTAGATATCTCAGCACATATAAACGTCTAGATTGAATGGTTTAATTGGCAATTTGTAGGAAACTTAGGTTTGGTTGAGTGAAGATTTCATAGCTACTTTTGAGACACATAATACATACAAATAGCCAGAATGTATTCTTATCAACAAATCGCTGTATTAAAGCTGCGATTCACTTACTGATAAAAGTTTTGACGTCATTAGAATATTCTAAGCCAAGTCATGCTTGTTGGATACAAAGATGTTTTTATCCGTTAAGTGAGACTGTATTAGTGTATTACATGTAATAAGTAATCGACGTTAATATGAGGAAAAATTTAAGTATAACCCAAGGAAAATTTAAGATTTCTTGATAAAAAGATTTTCTAATGGTCCACTATAGGCCGGGAGCCCAGAAGGTTTAATCAGCTGAGAAGGTACAAAGGTTTGATGATCTGATATTAAGTTTAGTTGGGGGCCAGAGTCAATATTTTATGTTGCTTCCGTGTCGAATCCTGTACGGATGGTCGATATGGAAGGTCAAAGGTCATATAGGTATAAAAATGTAAAAATGGTCTGATTATATTGAGATGCGATCAAACTCATCCTGAGATCATGAGAAACAAAAAAAATCGATGGTTGTAGTTCCACCTGATGCTTAGTTTCAGGGTTAAATAAGTCAAAGGTCAAATTTTGCCGCAAATTAATTGTACAGGGGTCAAATTCTCTAAGATCAGCACATTCTAGTGGTATAGCTTCTTAACCTTTGACTTTATGAAACTAATAGACGCTGAACTTCTAGATATATAAAACTATTCTTTTTATGACTCGTGGTAGCCATCTGAACAATTTGAGACCATTTCCATGAACATCGGAGCATTTTGAGAATTTAACCCCTTGTTTAATTAATTTGATACATTTTTATACCTATATGACATTTGACCTTCGATAGCAACCATCCGTACAGGATGCGACACGGCAGCAACATAAAATATTGACTCTTGGCACCCAGCTAAACTTATCAGATCATCAAACCTTTTGTATCTTCTCAGCTGATTAAACCTTCTGGGCTCCCGGCCTAGTAGACAATTTAAATTAAAAAATCCCCAGGAAAATAAAACAACAACAGCATCAACAACAACAACAAATGAAGCTTTATTTTTATAATACAGTATAATAATAAGGGGAACCCACTTTTTGTTCAATTTTATAGTTTAACAGAATAGGGCCTTTTGACCAAGATGAATATGACAAGGCTAAGAAGTCACTGGTAGAAGGGAAGACCTGTGGAGAGGACAATATACCGCCAGAAGTATTAAAAAGATGTGATCTAGATGATATTGTGCTGGGTTTCTGCAATGATGCAATTACAAATAGAGAGAAGCCGAGCCAATGGTCCATCCTCAACATTGTGCCCATTCCAAAGTCAGGAGACCTCAGCCTGGGCGGCAACTATCGTGGCATAAGTCTTAGCTCTATCGTAGCGAAAACCTATAACCGGATGATCCTAAATAGAATTCGTCCTGAGCTGGATAAACATCTAACAACAAACCAAAATGGCTTCAGGGTAGGAAGAACTACTATAGGGCATATACTGGCACTGAGAAGGCTGATTGAAGGGGTGAAAGCTAATAACCTACAAGCAATAATAACATACATAGACTTCAGGAAGGCCTTTGATACCATCCATCGTGGCAAAATGCTAAGAATTCTGCACGCTTATGGCATACCTGGACAGATCGTCGATGCTGTTGGAGACATGTACGAGGGAACTATGGCTAAAGTGATTTCTCCAGATGGAGAAACAGATCTGTTCGAAATCTTAGCTGGTGTACTTCAGGGTGACACCTTGCCCCATATCTGTTTGTTATTGTACTAGACTTCGCCCTGAGAATGGCTATAACAGGAAAGGAAGAAGAGCTTGGATTCCACCTTGAAAAGCGAAGAAGCAGAAGGATTGGACCTGTAGCAGTGACAGACTTTGACTTTGCAGACGATATTGCCCTGCTGTCTGAATAACTACACCAGGCACAAGATCTGCTTCAGAGGGTCGAGACATCAGTGGCTAAAGTTGGCTTGTCTATGAATGCAAAGAAGACAAAGCTCATGGCATACAACCAAACAAGTGCGGTGGAAATCAGAACAAATGATGGAACCAAACTAGATGAAGTATACGATTTCAAATACCTAGGTGCCTGGATGTCAAGCACTGAAACAGATATCAAGCAACGCAAGGCAGCAGCTTGGAGAGCCTGTGGGAAGCTGAACAAGATCTGGAAATCCACCCTACCAAGAAAATTCAAACTTTTGTTGTTGTTGAATCTGTGTTACAATATGGCTGTGAGGCACGGACCACCACCCCTAAGCTAGCAAAGCAACTTAACGGCTGTTATACTCGTATGCTGAGGGCTGTCCTCAACATTCACTGGAAGCAACATACAACTAACACAGAGCTGTATGGAGACCTCCCCAAAATCACCCAAAAGATCAGGGAGAGAAGGACAAGATTCTCAGGCCACTGCTTTAGGAGTCAAGAATGTGTGTCAAAGCTGGTTCATTGGATACCAAAGCATGGGAGAAGAAAACCTGGAAGACCTGCCCTAACTTACATCGATGTGCTTAAACAGGACACTGGTTTGGATGTAGAAGACTTAAAGACAGCAATGCAGGACAGGAAGGTGTGGTGAGCCATTGTAGATCGAGAACACATCTCGAATTAAGCAAGTAAGCAAGCACAGGCATCCAGGGTTCAATTAAGTAAGTCAAGCAACATGTGTGTTGCCAGCCGACTACATTCCATTGAAGTGGTGAAGCTGCCTAGAAGTATTTTGAGACGCACCTATCCTTTTGTTATGCATAATCAAAGTTCCACACAGGGTTTTTTTACATTCGGGGACACCATGTAATTGTTGACTTTACTCTCACTCTGAACATCACTGGCAGCAATCATGTGAATTTGTCTGTCATGACCAGGGAATGCGTACCTTATTTCTTCACAATTTCACAAGGCATGGGTAAAGTTATGCAAATCTAATCCGGAGGGAGGGGGCGTACAGGTGCTTCATTTTATGGAATAATTTATTGGCAAGATAATGTGTGTGGAGAGATTTTGAACCAAGAAACGTCGCTTTGATGTATTAAGCTTACTTTTATTTAGACAAGGGCAGCAATTGGCTCGCCATGCATACTCCGGGATTCCGACGTTGACTTGCCACACCCTGCATACCCCGGGATCCAAACGTACACTTGCCACACCCTGCATAACCCGGGATCCAAACTTACACTTGCCACATCCTGCATACCCCGGGATCCCAACGTACACTTGGCACACCCTGCATACCCCGGGATCCCAACGTACACTTGGCACACCCTGCATACCCCGGGATCCCAACGTACATTTGCCACACCCTGCATAACCCGGGATCCCAACGTACACTTGCCACACCCTGCATAGCCCAGGATCCCAACGTACATTTGCCACACCCTGCATAACCCGGGATCCCAACGTACACTTGCCACACCCTGCATAGCCCAGGATCCCAACGTACACTTGCCACACCCTGCATACCCCAAGATCCCAACGTACATTTGCCACACCCTGCATAACCCGGGATCCCAACGTACACTTGTCACACCCTGCATACCCCGGGATTTCAACGTACACTTGCCACACCCTGCAAAACCCGGGATCCCAACGTACACTTGCCACACCCTGCATAGCCCAGGATCCCAACGTACACTTGCCACACCCTGCATACCCCAAGATCCCAACGTACACTTGCCACACCCTGCATAGCCCGGGATCCCAACGTACACTTGTCACACCCTGCATACCCCGGGATTTCAACGTACACTTGCCACACCCTGCATAACCCGGGATCCCAACGTACACTTGTCACACCCTGCATACCCCGGGATTTCAACGTACACTTGCCACACCCTGCATAACCCGGGATCCCAACGTACACTTGTCACACCCTGCATACCCCGGGATTTCAACGTACACTTGCCACACCATGCATATCCCGGGATTTCAACGTACACTTGCCACACCCTGCATAACCCGGGATCCCAACGTACACTTGTCACACCCTGCATACCCCGGGATTTCAACGTACACTTGCCACACCCTGCATAACCCGGGATCCCAACGTACACTTGTCACACCCTGCATACCCCGGGATTTCAACGTACACTTGCCACACCATGCATATCCCGGGATTTCAACGTACACTTGCCACACCCTGCATAACCCGGGATCCCAACGTACACTTGTCACACCCTGCATACCCCGGGATCCCAACGTACACTTGCCACACCATGCATACCCCGGGATCCCAACGTACACTTGTCACACCCTGCATACCCTGGGATCCCAACGTACACTTGCCACACCCTGCATATCCCGAGATCCCAACGTACACTTGCCACACCCTGCATACCCCGGGATCCCAACGTACACTTGCCACACCCTGCATTACCCGGGATTTCAACGTACACTTGCCACACCATGCATATCCCGGGATCCCAACGTACACTTGCCACACCCTGCATACCCCGGGATCCCAACGTACACTTGCCACACCCTGCATAACCCGGGATCCCAACGTACACTTGTCACACCCTGCATACCCCGGGATCCCAACGTACACTTGCCACACCATGCATACCCCGGGATCCCAACGTACACTTGTCACACCCTGCATACCCTGGGATCCCAACGTACACTTGCCACACCCTGCATATCCCGGGATCCCAACGTACACTTGCCACACCCTGCATACCCCAGGATCCCAACGTACACTTGCCACACCCTGCATAACCCGGGATTTCAACGTACACTTGCCACACCATGCATATCCCGGGATCCCAACGTACACTTGCCACACCCTGCATACCCCGGGATCCCAACGTACACTTGCCACACCATGCATAACCCGGGATCCCAACGTACACTTGCCACACCCTGCATAGCCCAGGATCCCAACGTACACTTGCCACACCCTGCATACCCCGGGATCCCAACGTACACTTGCCACACCCTGCATAACCCGGGATCCCAACGTACACTTGTCACACCCTGCATACCCCGGGATTTCAACGTACACTTGCCACACCCTGCATAACCCGGGATCCCAACGTACACTTGTCACACCCTGCATACCCCGGGATTTCAACGTACACTTGGCACACCCTGCATACCCCGGGATCCCAACGTACACTTGCCACACCCTGCATAACCCGGGATTTCAACGTACACTTGCCACACCCTGCATAGCCCAGGATCCCAACGTACACTTGCCACACCCTGCATACCCCAAGATCCCAACGTACATTTGCCACACCCTGCATAACCCGGGATCCCAACATACACTTGTCACACCCTGCATACCCCGGGATCCCAACGTACACTTGTCACACCCTGCATAACCCGGGATCCCAACGTACACTTGTCACACCCTGCATACCCCGGGATTTCAACGTACACTTGCCACACCCTGCATAACCCGGGATCCCAACGTACACTTGCCACACCCTGCATACCCCAAGATCCCAACGTACATTTGCCACACCCTGCATAACCCGGGATCCCAACGTACACTTGTCACACCCTGCATACCCCGGGATTTCAACGTACACTTGCCACACCCTGCATACCCCGGGATCCCAACGTACACTTGCCACACCATGCATACCCCGGGATCCCAACGTACACTTGCCACACCCTGCATACCCTGGGATCCCAAAGTACACTTGCCACACCCTGCATACCCCGGGATCCCAACGTACACTTGCCACACCCTGCATACCCCGGGATCCCAACGTACACTTGCCACACCATGCATACCCTGGGATCCCAACGTACACTTGCCACACCCTGCATACCCCGGGATCCCAACGTACACTTGCCACACCCTGCATACCCCGGGATCCCAACGTACACTTGCCACACCCTGCATACCCCGGGATCCCAACGTACACTTGCCACACCCTGCATACCCCGGGATCCCAACGTACACTTGCCACACCCTGCATACCCCGGGATCCCAACGTACACTTGCCACACCCTGCATACCCGGGATCCAAACGTACACTTGCCACACTATGCATACCAGTATCCTAACGTACACTTGCTACACCCAGCATACCACACGGATCATTACGTACACTTGCCAATCCCAGGATCCTATATAGCATACACTTGTCACAATTAATTTCAATAATATAAAATGTTTTGATTGGATGTGTACCATCATCGTACTTCCATGGTACCATAAAGTAATGAAGATCAAAACTTCTATCAGTTTTAATTGATTCATCAACAACATAGATTTGAGTGCTTCATTTTTAAAGCGGACATGGACAGGGTAGCATTTCCACACAGAAAGAGTCTATGGAAGTAATTCACATAGACTTAGTAGTACACATATCTTTGGTGCATTTTTGGTACATTACAAATCTGGCACTGTTTGGGGCCCTCATTTACATTTATATTCAATGCAGTGTCACCTTTTTACCTTGGGTATTGATGGAAGACCATATGCAAGGACGAGTACCGTAGTGTGACGAGGCAAGCAAATGGGGAAGCAAAACAAATGTATAAAAGAGTCATCTATATAGACAGTATAGTACATTGAATTTATTGAATTTAATACTTTCCACGCGGCTGTTAGTTTTAACATATATAAAATAGATTTGTCAGAAATCTTTCCCAACTTTCAAAGTCTTATCTTAAGAATTACTGAACCAATATTAGTGTGGCGACTGGCGATGAGTATGATCGTACCTCAATCAAGTAGATACAGCGCCACGGTCTGCAACCTTCTGGCTCGAGTGATGTCCTTCGGATTGAGAGGTCAAAGGTTGTTGGTTCGCAAATAAGCCATTTGTAAACATGAGTTGTCGAATGAAAGGAATAAACATGAAAAATGGCTAAACTTATGAGTGTTGTGATGCGTTAATTCTCCAGAACATGTGTGCAAAGAATAGACCCGCCACATCTGGTGCGAGAATCCGGGCACACGTATCGGTTCACTGATATGAAAACTTTAGATTTCAAGATGAGATAATTGCAGCTCCTCGAGTGGTTTGTTTTTCATTTGATTTGAGTAGTGTCAATTACACAGCCTGTTGATCCTTGTATAAGTTGAATTATGTGCATAAATGCAATGCATTAAGTGATAATAATACCTAAAATAACTCAAACATTCAAATTAGTATTTTACTGATATGTGTATAGTCTTATGATACATGAAGAGCAGAAATGTAAACTGTTTTTTGTTCACGCACGTACATCATGTACACTGTGCCTTGCCATTTAATACAGGTTTATCAATATATTTGCATGGTGTTCATTACATGTAAGAAAGGCTTTCCCTTATTATTGGTTGTTGCTTATCAAAGTTGTGTTGACAAATAATGAAGAAGTATATGTTTTCAATGTTTATAAAGTATGCCAATAAGTAAAAGTATCCACGGGTACAGGTATCATATAATATTATTGTTTGCCAATCTGCCATCAGTATGTATCATTTTTCTGAATAATATACAGGCATAGCGAGATTCAACGATAATCAGTGATAGAGAACTTTTTCAACAAATATCTTCTCATTTCTACATAAGTTAGAAAACCATAGAGCAATGTGAACTACTATAAGTTATGTGTGATAACAACAAAAAACAGAACAGAATAAGTTATTTTATATTACTTTTGAAACAATGTGTATCACTGTGCTGGTAATAATTGATTGTATATTAATTGAATAGTACTAGGCTAATTAGACTAAATTGTTAAAGAACCTCTTTAAGTGCTCTTGACACAAACAAACAAGACAAAACGAAAACAAAAACCGAACTATACCGCGTGGTTCCAAACTAATCAAATTTGATAAATGTCTTTACATTTTTATCAAAGCGGGGGCTATCAAGCATTACTGGGCTAACAATCTAAGACGTGGCGCTCATTTCGTTTATGAAATGGAACGTTAAAGATACCATGTGCAAAATCGGTTTGTCCACAGTAGCCTTCTCATCTTTGTATATTTGACTAAGAGATTCTGAACAAGAATCAAAGACATGTAAAATAGCACCGTTAGACAACGTTTTTGTTTTTGTTTAGTAATAAATAAGCAAACAATAGGAGTTTGAACTATTACAATGGCCTAAAATCAAATATTTTGACAACGTTTGACATGACAAAGACATGTCAAATTACTTCTTTGAGAGAAACCTGGAGGCCTATGTGGACAAGTCAAATTTAAATATGATTTCTTTAAACTAACGTACTTTATAAACAAAAATAAATCAGATATTAGATTTTTTGTCCAGTGATGCTCAACAACCACTGCTTTAATGAAACCCAAAGACATTTCTAAACATGAATTAGTAAATAGAAGTTAAGAAAATGGCTGTCAGATGTGTGTTAACTTTTTGAACCACTCTGTATAACACAGTTTTAACAACAACAATATACCATTATATTTATCCCCATAAAAATAAAACTTGTTTCCTTAAAATAGGTAAAACAAATAAAGTTTCATATCCTTATTTTTAATTTCTACTATTCATAACAACAACAACAACAACAACAACAATAACAACAACAGCAACAGCAACAACAAAAACAACAACTACAACAACAACGAACGACAGCAACAGCAACAGCGACATCTGTTTCTTATTTGAAAATTCAACAATAAATTACATCATACATGTAGCAAAGAACGTTCTGATTTAAACATTATGTAAATACAAAACAAATTGTATTGCAATAACTATTTTCTATTCTGTCGGTATCGAAGAGAATGTCACAGCTTCTAACTAAGATATTTGACATGGAAATTATCTCTCCAAATAGAAATTTGACAATATGATAAAGATATTTACAAATCTCGAACATATAACAATAAATTATAAACAAAGTTGAATATAAAATTGCACAACATAATCAATATTAGTACCTTTTGCAAAAAGAATATTCGTTTTGTAATTAAATATCTGCAAAAATAACTCTATTTTCATTAAAGTAGCACCAAATGTATAAAGCATTTTAATTGGGGTTTTTTCTGTCTTTATTTTCTTTATCGTTCAAGTTCACATTGTTAAAACTATTCCCATTATTCATTTTGTACTTCATTTTTTTGTGTTAAAGGTGTAACCGTTAAATAACCGATTTAAAAGGGTTGAATTGCAGGTATTTTGGACCAATATTCAGCATTAGAAATACATGTACCCATCGCAGTAACATTGTTATTGACAATGTACAAAAACTGAGCATCTGTTATTAGTGGCTGGTTTCTAATTCCGAAGAAATGGTTTTATAACTGCTATAAAGAAAGGCAGGGTTTCAGATTGATTTCTTATTTAAAATGTCATGAAAAATAAGGAAATAAAGTTTCATATCCTTACTTTGTAATTTCTACTATAAACATAACAAATACTAGATCATGTAGGCATATAAGTTACTTAATGATATATGTTCACAATATTAACGCACCGTTTTACCACACCGATACAAAATAACAAAACCACGAGGGTCGAGCGGCCTCATTTTCGGCCTTGCCGTTAATGTACTTTTCATACCATGACCATACAGACAACAAGGCTTTCAAATATGGACCATTCCATTACGGTGCAAATGCTATAGTCACGTTATTGAGTACTTCTGGGACTATAATTGGTCGAATGTCTTTTTTTATAATTATAAAAAAGTTTCTACTGAAAATATTGGCATTTCGTGAACAAAACAGAATTAATTACTTCAAACTGAAAGAAGATGTTGTATTTAATGCATTTTATCTCTCTGTTATTTGATAAAGCAGACGGCATTGGTTTCCGTTGTCGTCTTTAATTCGTGCGTAAATTCAACGACAGGGGACACGAATGGCCGTACATTTTGAATCTCCATTGGTTTAAATGTAAAAACTGATTTTGATTATATGGCCCAAAAAACGCATCAGACATTGGAAGTAAAATATTTCATACTAAAGCCGCTGGAGTTGGATAACCAACTCCAGTGTCAGTATCATATTTTGAATTTGATCCGTCGTTAACCGTTCATCCCATTCGCTTGATTACGTAACGGCTCGTACGCATAATTCAACCTTGAATAATCGTGAACGCGCCCATGTCCGGCATCGTCTGCGTAAACCGTCAGAAACCCAATGACGTATAGGTACAGACCATGAACATTTTACTATCATAATTATATTAACTTATGTGATTTCGAAAAGATGTTCTTCTTAGACGTCTTGATTAAGCGCTGAGCATGCTCTACTACGCTCGAACTCTTTGCGCTCTCACACATGCGTAGTAGCTCCACCACAACAAAGCTGATTGGTAAACGTTGGTCAACGCTTGAACTCAGCGTTGGAGCGTTTGGAGTCTGCTGAGCCCTTTAGTTTGTTTGATGGTTTACAATTCCACTAACCGCCTACACGTATGTCACTTCGTTAGTGGAGCGACCTGATGGCATTGATGTTGGTCGTGCTTCGGGATGGATTACCGAGAAAAGTCTCTGTGAAAAGAAGAAGAAAAAAAATAATAATAATAATACACAGGGTGAATATGAAACCCTACAGCCAGGTTTGTTTGAAACGCTTTCATACATTTGCGGTTATACATTTTGAAAAATAATGATAAGAGCTTAAAATATGGTCGTCTTGGATTTGCGCACAAAGTGACTTTCCTCTGCATAGATTTAACTAGACTTTTAGTATGTAATTCCAGAGACCTTTCTGTTGACAAAACTGAAGGAAAACCTGTTGTTGCAATGTGTGGTGGGTTAAGCTATAATTGGTGGTGGGTTGATTGGACTATGGGTGTTGTGTAATGCTGAAAACATGCTAAGGTCGATTCGCGATTTAGTCGCTCCTATGACGAGTTTTACGTCATATTCAAAAACCCGATACATCGATCAAGAGATCGCTTGACTGGAAACGACCGATCGCGGCCAGTTGACTTCATTTCAACTCGAAAGATCGGTCGCTCATGACGTAATGAACCAACCAATGGGGGTTATTTTGCCTCGAAATTAACATAACCAATTAGCAGCCATTGTCGTCTTGTCGTCGGGTTGTCGTCTGCGTGACCCGGAAATACCTACGACTACCGGCGATTTAGTAGCTCGATGCGATTGCAACATATGGCGACCAAAGGTCGCACCAGATACTTTTGAGCTAGCAAGTACTAGTGCTGTGACCAGCGACCGGCTACTATGATTCGAGCATAAGGCCACACTGCAACACCAGTACGCATCAGAGATTTGTACGTAAGACTTATACGATAGTCTCCAAAGTATTATTTAGCATTGCAATACATGACATAAATTGCCCGTTTAGGAGCGCTATTCATTAGGTTACAAGGCACTACCAAAACCCTATTGTATATTTCACGGACATAAATTATGCTAATGAGCTCATTAAATGACGTCACTCACATCATCGGGTTTTGCCGATGATTGAAATCCGTTGATTGAAATTCTAGGTCGAGTAAAATGATGTTCTTATTTGTTGTCTGTGAGTTTTTCTGATTTTTTTCCCGTATTGGAGTATTTTTTTATTGAAAATAGACAGTTCAAATTAAACGTTGGTTCCAAGTTCAAGTAACAGCACATGTATTAAAGGCGACAGCAAAGGCAATATGCAAGCAACATTTGAGAAAAAACGATGCCCGACTTTGCAAGAAAGTGTACGGGGAAGTGTACGGGTGAACATGACAAACCAAAACAGTCTAGTAATAATCATCTCCGTGGCGCAATTGGTTAGCGCGTTCGGCTGTTAACCGAAAGGTTGGTGGTTCGAGTCCAGCCGGGGGCGTTGTTACTTTTTGCATTTAATGCAGATCGACAAATCACAGTAAAAATATAATATTGACAAAATCACAGACCACTTACACAAAAATCACATCTGCGCATGCTCCTGTCGCGATCGAAATCTACCACGCAAGCAATGAGAGAGTTTTCATAGTGCAAGGCCCGCTTAGCAGCGCTATAAATTGATGCCCTAAAAACCGTCAACAAATTTAAATATTCGCCTTGCTTCCATCCAAGCTGGTTGCTATATATGAGTAGTTTACACGCATGAGCGTAGATGTAATTTGCAACATAATGGAAACTTACCCATGCAGTTAGCGCCGAATTTAAATATATGCACTGGGTAATCCTCTCGAAGTATTGATTACAATAGGTTTACCAGAGCGAATTAATAGCGCTTCTAAGCGGGCAATTTATGTCATGAATTCGGTCTGGTAAAACCTATTGTTATCAATTACTACGAGAGGATTGCCTGGTTGTATATTTAAATTCGGGGCGTGTACGAGCGGTACTACTTGCTAACTGCATGGGTGAGTTACCCTTATGTTGCAAATTACATCCACGCTCTCATGCGTTTAAACTAATCAGTGGGCGTTGCAATACAGCCGGTTGGTTGCACACGAGAATTATGGCATATAGCAACCAGTTTTGATGGGAGGCGAATATTTAAATTTTATGCCGGTTTTTAGGGCACCAATTTATAGCGCTGCTAGGCGGCCCTTGTAGCGTAATGACAGTTAAACTGAGACCAATTACAAATATATTCATAACAATGTAAAAATAGTTGCATTGGTTTCAGTTCAATTTATATGAGAACTTGTATGTATGGTGATGCAAATATTAATTGGGGACTATCTTTGTGTATGTCCTGCGTAAAAGTCACTTATACGTACGACAAGAGAAGCAGTTAAATTTTGATCAGCAGCTGCGGAACGTTGGATCAGGGGCCTCAGACCAAAATTGTTATATGACCCTCACAAATTTAACAAGCGGGGTTAGCAATAAGAAAAAATGTAAGACACTTCCCTACAAGTGGTGAAAAATGTGTCATTTCATTACGTCCATATCTCTTCAGCATGTTTGCTGTTGGCCAAATAACATACTCTTTGTTTAGGATGTACGAAAAGTAGCGAGTTTAATACGTGAACCAATGATCGACCGCGTTTATTTGATTAGGAGGTATGACTGTTATATTGCTTGAGTGGTTCACCCGTCCGCAAATTATACCCATATTGTTATTGCGCTGTTTACTTCTTTAATATATGCATTATGTTAAGCTTTTGTGTTCTAGACACACTATATGATTTGGACGTCCCCATAAATACACAATGTTTCCGCTTCCACGCAGTGCCATTTGTCACCCCTGTGTTGTAGTAGCTCAACTGTTGTCAATTCTTGTCATGTGGAATATAGCCAATGCAAAAATATATCTTATTGTTTGCCGTGTGATGGTTTGTAGTTGATTTTGGTACAAGCGAGTGTTTAAACAGCAATACAAGAGATGGTGGAGAACCCGGACCATAAAAATATGCTACAACCTTTGACATATCAATCTCTGCATTAAAGACATATTATGTGATTTTTACCATGGAAATGATTTGCTGTTGTTTGATTAAGATACCTCTAACAAATAAGTTATTTTATGATAAAAGATAACAAATAACCAATAAACTAAATAAGAATGAGAATAGAATACAATTCGTAGCTGTTTTGCTATGTACGATGGTCTTATAATGTATAGGCTGTACCATATTTGTGTCGTCGTGTATGGTAGCCTGACTCCAAAATAGTACAGCCTATACATTATAAGACCATCGTATACATGGTATATAGCAAAAACAGCAATACGAACTATATTTTATTCTCTAAATATTGCTTTTAAAGTCAAGCTATGAAATCATTAAGCTTGGATCCAGAATCAAAAGTGAATTTACTACTGACTTTTGCGATGACACCGAGGAAAAAACACCTGGAATCAAGACTCCTCAACATTCCTGTTCTTACCTGTACACAGTTACCGTTTGCAGTAGCCAGTTTATAAATGGCAAATATCGGCAGCCATATAACAGAGGATGACGTCATGCCCCAACCAAGGATTATTGCCCAATCTGGATACTGATAGCCATTGAAAGTCGGGGGCTCGTAGTGCGTGATTGAAAAGATTACGATAAACTGGGGAGAAGAAAATTCAATTATACGTCATCAAAATTAGAATTCGTCTCTTTTTATAATGCATATATCTTTAGAGTGGGCAGTCAGTCATTCCGATACTAGGGATTCAACACTGGTAAATGATTTCAGTCCTTGCAGACGATGATTTAACTTTGTTTTTAATTAAGCATTCTGTGGCCAATACATATAGGATGCTTATAATTGAAAACAAAGCTAAGATTACGCCCTCATTTCTGATGATATCAGTAGTTTGTTCGTTTTGAATATTGATACAGGGGCGACCGGAGCAAGTTGTTACAGGAGTTAACCTCTTCATAACAATGGATTTCATAACTCATAATTACGGTGGGTGGATATTACTGATTGACAGTATTATGAAAAGGCAATTGAAATTTCCAGTAACTTCATATGTAAGAAAACTATATTTTTGTAATACCCTTTTAACATCTAGCATGTCTAGGGGTGTTTGACCGGAGCAAGTCGTTACAGAGATTAAAGTCTTCATAACAATGTATTTCATAACTCATCATTACGGTGGTGGGTGGTTATTACTAATTGACTGTAATATGAAGCCATAACAAAAAGGTAATTAAGCCGCTATTGATACATATAATATTTTATAATGGTTATTTATAATTATGCTATTTGACATTATCAGGAGAAAAGTGACATAATCACGACTATGTTCACCTTTTGTCATTAGTTACGATTGAGAGATATGTCTTTGTGAGGTTTAAAAGTAATTTGATTGTTGCAATAATTTTTAAGATGTATCATATATTCGTCAGTATTTTATCATAAAATACCGTTAATGAAGCATGGTTTACGAAATGACCAATGAAATGCATATGTACATGTATATATCAGTTACAGATTCCGACGAGAGTTGATTTCATCACGTGCATGCTCGTAACTAGGTCTGAAAAAGTCCTTTTTTGTGTACCAATGTTCCTTTTTTTGTGTACCAATGTTCCTTTTTTGTGTACCAATGTACCTTTTTGTGTACCAATGTACCTTTTTTGTGTACCAATGTACATTTTTTGTGTACCAATGTACCTTCTTTTTTGTGTACCAATGTATATACCTTTTTGTGTACCAATGTACCTTTTTTGTGTACCAATGTACCTTTTTGTGTACCAATGTACCTTTTTTGTGTACCAATGTACCTTTTTGTGTACCAATGTACCTTTTTGTGTACCAATGTACCTTTTTGTGTACCAAAATCCTGCTTACGGGCCTGATCACAGGGAATCAAAGAAGATGTTCCCAATTAAAAACGTGACTTACCAACAGCGCCGTTGGACAAAGGAATTGCCAGCACACAACCCAATAGACACCAGGGTAAAAACCCAACATGGACTTGACATCATCCCGGAAGCGGCGCACTCCATAAAACCACGTGACCGCAATGGCCTCAAGGATGACCACTGTCAGTAGTGTGACTGATGCTCCAAATGAATCCAGAAGCTGGAACACGTATTGCCCGCCCTGTAATCAGTATTCAGATATATAGAAGAATAGTTTGGTGGGTAACAGACGCAAAGAATATTTCATTAGGAATTTCAGAATGACTTATGTTATAAACTTGAAAACTCGTAAACCAATTTAAAAATAATATGGACCTACTTTCACGAAAACAAGAACATTATACTTTTAGATTCTACACTTGATTTGTTGGCAACGTAATTGACCAGTATCTTTAAAGGGGCACTAAGAGATGTGTTGGGGGCTGCGCCCTCAATTATGATAAAAACTGAGATTAGTATATTTTTATAATTGTATTACATGTATGAACTTACACCTATAAGGATTAAGAAAAATCAGCTCTCTTTGTACAAGAAAACGTCGATTCAAAAATGCTCGTACAGCCGGGACAGGCATTTTACGTCCGACAGTATCCCCCTGCTGTACGCGTGATACATAACGCGAAATATATTTGCATAGAGGGCGTTTTTCAATAAATAGCGATGATATTGTTTTAATCAAGTTTTGCTGAGTTTTTGTTAGTAGAAAACAACAATAATGGCAATTTTTAATGTTCATCTTGAATTCTGAAGTAAATTTTTAAATTTTTAAAATTTTCAACACAACTTAATGTCCCTTTAATTCTGTCCTGGGGGACGTTGTTCGGTCCTTGTGGGATGCACTTACATTAGCAGTGATTTAGTACTTTGCTGAGATTATGATGTTATTAAACGATATCCTCGTAATCCGGTATTAATAGTATTCCCCCACGATTCTCTATTTAGCCATCCAATAGCTATAATTTGGATTATGATTCATATAAATATGAGCTTGAACCGGGTGACTTAGCCACGATCAATTTGGACGTCACACCTCGACAGTGAATAGTTCTACACGTTTTAGCGAAATCTTCACACATGACTGAGCACTTTTTGTATTTTCCAGATTTGACCCAACTTTAACTTGGTGTGCTCCCTCTTCTTTTCTAATACCAAACTTAGATACCAATCTCTACATTTTACTCCAGCTATTCTTTGAAAAGGCAAGTTATACTTACATAAGTAACAGTGGTTAGAGAACCGATGAAACAACAGCATATGAGACATGCCACGAATCCTTCACGTCTAGCACCAATAGTAGAAGGGAACGCATCAGAGAAAGCTGTTATAATCGATTCTAAACCGCCAAACTGAAAATATTATGATACAGATGGTAAACAATGTTGAGGTATTTTGCATACATGTAGAAAAGGTTATAAGCATGACAAAGGAAGAGCCTTAAAGGTCAACAAACATGGTGATTCAAGTATACTTTATTCGACGGGGTATGTTTAGAAGAATATAATGCAAAAAGAATTTCTTTAAATATCGTCCAAAAAAATGATATACATAGGCCTAGGCCTACATAAACTTAATCATAATTGCCAGTGTTTCTTTTTTTAGTGTGGGATGAACTGTGTACCGGTGGCGTGTTACTACGTACGTAAATGCCCTGTCACACCATAACGTATCGCCTCAACGTATGCCAACGTATGCGAAATATCGAAAAATACGTTGGTGTACGTTGGTGTACGCTGATATAAGTTAGGGGTACGTTGGGGATACGTCGTTTACGTTAAGAGCACGCTGTGATACGCTGTGACAATTTGGGACACGTCGAGAAAAATATCCCATTTTCAAAAGTCGCATTTCCAATACTCAGCACGATAAAAAAAGGACCATTTGTTAACACAATGTCGTAAGACCCAACGCATTTAGCACTGTGCGATCGATAGCCCTGTAAATCCTGGCTAATACACACACCCCGAGAGACCCCAATTGGTCCTTTCTTCTCGTGCTGTGTATTGGAAATGCGACTTTTGAAAATGGGATATTTTTCTTTAAATGGTGCTAATCATGGTTTATCTTTGTTGTTAGGGGCAAATTTGGTATCAAATTATGCCTAAAAGATTCATCTAAATGCCTATCTAGCCTGTTTGGTCAAAAAGAAAATGAATGTTACTCAAAATGACATAAACAAAGTGGTATACTTTCTTTTGTTGAACCCTTTAGTAGCCTGCCACTTTCAATGATACAAAATTATGCATGCTTAGAAAACTGTAATTTTGTTTCCGGTGCAATATTAAAGGGTTATTGTTTTTGTATTTTGTTTTTTACAATATCCTCCATCGAACAAACTTGAATCACCATTTTGGTTAAACTTTGAAGCCGAACAGTACAAAGTTAACATGGAAAAATGTAACCTTTGTAAATTCCCGAGAGGACTGGGTATGGCTAGCATTGGTAATGGTAAGTGTTCCTGTATCATCCACTGAGCCAAAACATTTGTGCACAGCCGCAGCAAAAGGGAGCACTTGTCCCTCCAAGCAAACGTTGAGATCTTAAAGGTAGAATATGTGCTGATTGCTGGCCCGATTTTCAATGTGATGTTTTCTATTTTGCATGAAAGATCATCCTTAAAATTGTCACATTCCAAAATTTGAGTTGCATAACTCCAATGGTTTTCATTCTCGAAGCACAAGGTCACAATAATTTTTCCCATTGAGTAGTACACAAACTGGCTGGTGGTTAACCACCTATGGCAGTAACTCATCACATTTTAGCCTAAAATTTATAAATGGAACATTTCTGGCTCCTAAGATTTTACAGACATAATGAGAATAATGGGATTCTTCTGATATCAAAATATCATGATGTGAAAAAAAAAATCATAGGCAAAAAAAGTGATCGGAACATACACCTTTTATACCAACGAAATGATATTTTTGAATTATTCAAAATGACACCTTTCTGGTTAAGATTGGAATATCACTTTAAAATTATCTTTCTTTATTATTAGTGTTGTTTGTCCATATCTAAAAAAGTAAGATTCCTAGTGCTGGCTTGCTACGCTTCTCCTGGTTTCGTAGATGGCAGTACGGGGGACAGCATGGAACTACTGCTTGACGTGGCTAGCAACCCAGGTTAGGAGCTCGCCTTTAAAGGTATATTATGTGATCTTTTCCAAGGGACGCCCTCAATCCTCGAAAATAAATTGGAAGCAGATTTTCTTGCAGATTTACTTTTCTGATCATAAATCATGAATATATTCTAAGTTACAGAGCGATACGATTCCTAACAAATTAGATTTTTACGCTCGGTACAATCTATTTTCAAACCATGATTCTGAAGTATTTAGGAATCGTATCGATCTGTAACTTAGAGGATCTTTATGATTGATGATCAAAAATGCAAATCTGCAAGAAAATCTGCTTTCATAGTCAAAATCAATGATAGAGGGCGCTACTTGGAAAAGATCACATAATATGCCTTTAAACCCTCTTAGGCCCTTCACAATAAATTGTGTGTAGCCCAACAGACATTAACAACGTTAATAAACTGAGTGATTACAAATCAAACGGGTAACTCTCAACAGAGAGCTCTGATGGGCCAATCAATTGGTTCACTGCAACTCAGAAAATAATCAAAAATACAAGTAAACACAATTGGGTGAGTAAAAAAGCCAATGAAAGTGGCGTGGGACAGGAATAGGATAAACACCCAAACATAGAGAATAACATCAACAAATAAGACGAAAATAATATCTGGAGGTCATTGATACATCGGGAGAGCTTAGCCAACATACTCTGAAGAGTTGTAGAGAAAGTGTCTGTTAACACGACATTTAAACGATTGTAGTCCTTCCTCTTGGATGTTGCCAACAACAATGACTGGAAGACTGTTCCACAGTGGAACAGCTGTATGGATGAAACTTCTGTCTAAGCAGCAAGTTCTGGCAGGCGGCAGTGAAAGGGCATGATCTGGCATTGCAACACTTGCACGCGTAGCACGACAATGAACATGGTGTGGGGAGCAGTGCTGCTAAATCTTGTGGGCAGTGGTTGGTATGCATTTTGTACAAGACCGTGGCTGCTGCTACCTATCGCCGGTGAAGTAGGCTTGTGATGCTGAGATGCGATAGACCAGTAGCATCAAGAGCTCCAATGATCTTGAGTGCCTTCGTTTGGATGTTGTCAAGCTGGCTTAGGATAGTAGGTGAAGCGCTAGACCAGCCTAGTGAAGCATACTCCATTACACTACGGACTTGTGATTTGTACACAGTAGATCTGCCCAATGCCGTCAATTTATTTGCAACCTTGCGAAGTGCGCCGAGCTTCTGGCCAGCCCTGGTTGAGACAGCCGAGATGTGTTTGGACCAAGTCAGCTTGCTATCAATGGTAACACCCAGGATTTCCAGTTTGTCTGCAGATGGTAGCTTGCAGTCACCAAAGTAGAGTTCAAGTTGGGATGGCGTTCTCTTCCTAGAGATTACCATGGTCTTGCACTTGGTAGGCTCAAAGGTCACTTTCCATTTATCAGCCCACGCTTACACTGAAAGCCAATAAACTGGAGTCAAGTGACTCTTGAAATGGTGTAAATCGGCCATGACTCTCCAAAGGAGTCATCCTGACTCTTCAAAGGAGTAATCTTGACTCTCCAAAGGAGTGTCCTGACTCCCCAAAGGAGTCATCCTAGCCGTCGGAAAGAGTCATCGGCCATGACTCTCCCCTCCAAAGGAGTCATCCTGACTCTTCAAAGGAGTAATCTTGACTCTCCAAAGGAGTGTCCTGACTCCCCAAAGGAGTCATCCTAGCCGTCAGAAAGAGTCATCGCCCATGACTCTCCAAAGGAGTCATCTTGACTCTCATGGAGCTAATTTGCATATTTTACTTGGTCTTATATTAGCCGAGTAAAATGCACAAATCGCTCATTAGCATAATTGCAATGGTACAAAAATTAGCACCGATGCTCGTGTATACCATTTCAATTATGCTAATGAGCTAATTTGCACATTTTATTTAGTGAAACCTATTAATTTATTTGAATTAAGTCGATACCTTAATTTAACACCGTTGAATGTATATTGATATATGCATATTTCTCACTGGTTAAGAAAGGGAAGTGATTGCTCACTAAGTAAATGCAAATACATTGAGCAAGAACATAAACATCAAAGAACCAATTACCTTAAAGCCCCCCCCCCCCCCCCCCCCCCACCTCCAGTTCTCAGTGTCTTATTCCTACCTGGAGTCACGGTGACTCTATTTAGCCAGTTGGAGTCATTATTACTCTCGAAAGGGAGTCCAGCCTACATGTGACTCTATGTCAATATTGAGACTCCATTTGAAGAGTCACAAGACTCCCTTGAAGAGTCATGCATCATGACTCTCCAAAGGAGTCAGTAAATGTTGACTCTCCAAGATAGTCATGTGACTCTCCAAACAGAGTCAATATTGACATATAGTCACATGTAGGCTGGACTCCCTTTATCAGTCAGCTGTAGAACGGGGCTCCGTTTCAATTGAGGGCGCTCTATTTAGTGACGCACTGCCGTCATTTTTTACACGGCGATTCATCAAGTGACGGAAGTCCGTCGCCCGACGGAATACGAACAAAAACCACTTTTCAATAGAGGGCGGGCTTGGGAACGGGACGGCGTTTCCAAGGGAACGGCCTCACGTCACAGTAATTTTCAGAATTCATAAAAAGCCGATTTTGCAAATTTTAAACAGCGAAATAACTCTCTTATAACAGAGATAACCGTTACAAAGGCATCACAACTGAATATTATAGGGATTATATTTAATATAAAAATTATCACACTTAGTCTAAAAATTCTATAAAATGGTGTAATCTCGTCTAGAAAATGGTGGTCTCATCGCAGCAAACCGGTCAAAAAAGACATAATTTTAGCTTGTGTCGTGTGATGTTGGGGTTAAAGGTTAAATCAAATCATCGAACTGGATGTCGCAAGGAGTTCTGGTACCTTATGCTGCCATCAACTCGACGGATAGTTACATTTTATGCAGATAATTGGGGGTAAAAGGCGAAAATTCAATCATTGCGAAAATTGACGGGTGTGCGTTACCTTGGTTACGTACAGCCGTCGTTTTAGAGCGCCCTCAATTGAAACGGGGTCCCGTTCTACAGCTGACTGTTTATAGAGTAACCCTGACTCCAATTTGGCTTTCAGTGTAGATCACTGTTAAGGATAGCAGCTACTGCATTGGAGCTGGTTGAAGACTTAATGGGTGCGAAAAGTGTTGAATCGTCAGCGTACAGGTAGAGCTCGTTGTCACAGACATCCACAAGGTCATCAATGAAGACAAAAAACAGTAGTGGACCAAGGATAGATCCTTGTGGAACAGAAGCATTTATGGGTGCAGTGTTGGATGCTTGTCCCGACATGACGACATTGATAGATCTATCGGATAAGTATTTGTATATCCATGAAAGCAGTCTTCTGGTAACACCCTTTGACATCAGTTTTGAGCAGAGTCCATTGTGCCATACTTTGTCGAAAGCTCCTTTTATGTCAAGGGCAATGACACAAACCTCGTCACTTTGGTCTAGGGAGTTGTTCCATTTCTGTGACAAAATGTTGAGGTGCGAAAGTCCCCGCGCGTCATATATTTTATTATGTGATAATATTTTATAACATTACATTTTCCCTTTGAAAAATGCTGTTTTCCCGTCTTTTTGGCACATTTTTAGACTCGAATTTCATTGTTGATCATTGGGTTGCGTTCGTGACTGGCCAGAAACACGAAATCGACGGCTCGCTGTACTATACTACAAGTGTCTATTGCATACAGGCAATATGTAGGCCTATAAATCGTAAATGTACTGTAGTGTAAGAGATGGAATAGTCTACATCGCACGCTTCAGGTTTTGATCGTTCGACTAGCACTGGTATCATGCCTACCCAATAGGCCTACCCCGAATATATAACCATGTGAACATACGTAGTAGTGGATCCGCTCATGCCCCACTCTCCTCGTGACTTACATCGCCCCAAAGATGGACCGCGTAAGAAGAGGACACGACCAACAATTCAAACTCTTCAACACCAGACTGGCATGGCATCATTTACAAATTCATTTTTCCCTCGAACAATCACTGACTGGAACAAACTCTCCCAATCCACCATCATCAAGCCCTCTGTGACCGCCTTCAAACAGAGCATCCCCCTACCCTAAGCCCTGTGACCAGCCACCTCATGTTATAACTTCCCTGTGGCGTACTACGGAGGACAACCAACCTAGAACCAAAAATAACATCGGAAAGATCGGAAAAATTACTTTCGCTCTGCGGGTTCAAAATTCGGCAACCTAAAAATTATGGGGTCGACGCACTTTTTGTGTACAATTCAATAGTGGCATCCAAATGAACTATCTTATGAGCGCTACGTGCAAACTAATTGTGATAGAACGCTTAGATTTCTTGAGTAGGTCGAAATTTGGATTAAATGATTGAAAACTAAATTTTGACACAAAACGTCAATGTTAAAGAAAACGCAATGTCCAATTTCATGCAACTTTCAAAATTAAAACTGGTTTGAACTCATTTACATTTATTTAGACACTGCAAAATCACAGCAACAAGCCACACAATGAGTATATATGAATATACTCAAAGCCACTTCTCCACAAGGATCAGAAATGGTGGCACAAGAGGGCGCTGCACATGTTTTTCTTGGACCCCGGACTGAAAATATTGTTATTTTATGTTGAGATAGTTCAAATGGAATAAAATGGAATAAAAAATAAACCTGTTACCTGAGCAAAACAAAAAATTACCCATTTAATGCCCATTGTACTATAAACATTTTTAAATGTTTAAAAACATTTATAAGAACTGTTCATCAATTTGCAAATCTAGAATACCAAAAAGTAGTTCAATGGTTTCCCAGTGTTTTCTGTAAATTTGTAGCATACAAGGTGTCCATGATGTTTTGACACATTGGAAGTGAAATAGATACGCTTCATGAAGCAAAAATAATACATGGTTCATGGACACATCAGGGTCAATCTGTGCATTATTTTATTTTATTTTTTATTCACATCCCATATATGGTTTATCCTTTGTGTTGTGTGAATACGAATGTGTTCTGTCAGTTAACTCTTCCGTGTTAAAGGTATATTATGTGATCTTTTCCAGAGAGCGCCCTCTATTATTGATTTTTTTTTAGAAAGTAGATTTTTTTGCAGATTTACATTTTTGATCATAAATCGTACATACATTCCAAGTTACAAAGCGATACGATTCCTAATTACCTCAAAATCATGGTTTTAGAGTGAATTTAGAGTGAACATATAAACTGTCGTGTTAACCCTTAACCCGACAGTTTATTTTCACTCTAAAACTATGATTGTGAAGTAATTAAGAATCGTATCGCTGTAACTTGGAATGCATGTACGATTTATGATCAGAAATGTAAATCTGCGAGAAAATCTGCTTTCATTTTTTTTTCGATGTTGAGGGCGTTCCCTGGAAAGATCACATACTATACCTTTAAAGCACTTCGGACAATATTAACATTTATACGGTTTTTCCTTTATGTGAATACGAATGTGTTTTGTCAGATTACTCTTCGCTGTGAAGTATTTCTGACAATATTCACATTGATGCCGTTTATCCTTTGTGTGAATACGAATGTGTTCTGTCAGGTGACCGTTCCGTGTAAAGCACTTCTGACAATATTGACATTGATACGGTTTATCCATAGTGTGAGTTAGAGTATGGGATGTCAGGTCACTGCTCAGTGTAAATCGTTTCTTGCAATATTGACACTGGTACAGTTTTTCGTCTGTGTGATGAGTACGAATATGTGATGCCAGGTCACCCCTCCGTGTAAATCGTGTCTTACAATATTGGCACTTGTATGGTTTGTCGTGAATACGAGTGTGTTCTGCCAGATTACCCTTCCGTGTAAAGCACTTCTGACAATACTCACATTGATATGGTTTTTCCTTCGTGTGAATACGAACATGTAACGTCAGGCAACCCCTTCGTGCAAAGCATTTCTTACAATACTCACATTGGTACGGTTTATCATGTGTATGAATACTACGAATGTGTGCTGTCATCGGAAACTTATATGCAAAGGACTTCTGACAATATTCACATTTATACGGTTTTTCCTTCAAGTGAATTCGAATATGATACGTCAGGTCACTCCTCCTTGCAAAGAATTTCTTACAATGCTCACACTGGTATGGTTTATCCTGTGTGTGAATACTGCGAGTGTGTTTTGTCAGGTATTCCTTTCGTGCAAAGCACTTCTGACAATATTCACATTTATACGGTTTTTCCTTTGTGTGAGTTAGAGTATGGGATGCCAGACCACTCCTCCGTGTAAAGCACTTCTTACAATATTGACACTGTGGTTTTTTGTCTGTGTGAATACGAATATGTGATGCCAGGTCACCCCTCAGTGTAAATCGTTTCTTACAATAATCACACTGATATTTGTCCCCTGTGTGAATACTACGAGTGTGTGCTATCAGGTGACTCTTCCGCGCAAAGCACTTCTGACAATATTCACATTGATATGGTTTTTCCTTCGTGTGAATTCGAATATGGGTTGTTAGCTTACTCTTACATCTGAAATATTTCGGACAATAAGAACACTGATGATTCGGCCTGTCTATAGTGTCTTTAGCATCTGTCCCATCATCTCCTTGTGTATTCTTACTCTGATTCTTACTGCATCTTTCAATATGTCTTCTGACGTGTCTTCTACGTCTATCTATTGAGTGGAAATTTCTCGTGCAATACAAACAAGTAAAAGGAAGATATCGATTCATCCTCCTCGCAATTAATACGTGGAGACTCTGTGAATTCAGTTTCTTGATGATATATATTTTTCTTCTTCTTCTTAGTTCTTCCGGTAAAAGTTCCAAACTTCAGTAACGACGATGAAGACTGCAGTCGAACTGGGTGGGTGCGCGCGTGTCGGTCAAACAAGGACGCAGCCTTCATGTTTATTTACATATTTACAAGTTGCGAGTAAAGTAAATAATAGGCCTATCTCTTGTGAAGATATCTGTTTTAACTTTAAGATGAAAGTTCATTTGAAAATCCACTGATTTGTCGCTTGGTGTGTGCCTTGGTTCTACATGTGGGTTAAGTCTGAAACGACACAGGAACGTACACCATATAGGCCTACGCTTTTAATTGCAAAACACGCTTGGTTTTTCGCCATGCAGTCCTTGACTTAGCTCGTTCACGTAGCGTACTTTGTCGTTCCGGGTCACAGTGTCGTTCCTCCCAGCTAGATCAGTGATCGTATGGGAACACTGAGTCTCACCGTCTGAGCATGGTCTGAGCCACCTCGGACCGTCCTTGACCGTACGGTCATAATGCACTTATCAATCGCAAGCCCGGCCCCCTGGTCTAAAAACAAAATCCACTGAGACCCGGATGTAAATTAGATGTCTCATTAGTTGATATAAAACCACAAACTATAGTGCTGAAATACTGTTTAATTAAGTTGTTTACTTAAAATCGTGACGATCACTGTGTCCTATTTCACCACGCGCGCGACTTTATGTATATCGCGCGCGTTTTCCTTTATAACGCGCGCGACTTTGTGTATAACGCCGCGCCGTAACTACAAGGCGCAGTAATATTCGCGCTTTGGCAAAGGTCACTGGGTCAAGTGGTCCAAGAAAAAAAATACTTATCCAAAATAAGCATTATGTCATATATATCAAATTGTCCTAGAAGTAGGAAAAATGGGGCATTTCAAACTAAATATGTCCTCGTATTTGTGCGCAAAAAGGGGGTCATTTTAGAAAGTGTCCTTGATATGGTAAAAGGGTGTTTTTTAAAGACAAAATATGGTAAAAAGGGGTGTTTTTGAAGACAAAATGTCCTCGTTTTTGCGCAAAAAAGTGGGTCAAATTTGCAAAATTGTCCTCGAAACGCCGTAACGATCATGCGTTACCCCTCTGAATACAAAGAGAAACCACCGGGGTTGCAATAAAACTGAATGTTACAACAAAATAAGACTATAAGGTTATATGTTAATAATGCACTTACCGTGCTGTCCAACCCTAAACTGATAAGCATGATGAAGAACACAATGGCCCAGGCGTTGGATCCAGGCAGCGTAGCGATAGCTTCAGGGTAAGCCACAAATACCAATCCAGGACCTGGCGGGGAAAAAATCGTAAGGAATCACTTCGAAACTAATACGCTTCGCACGTATAAGCATTGATGATTTGTACATTACATAAGACTTAGGGGCAACAATATGCATGACCATGCCTAAAAAGCAACCTTAACACTATCCAGTAGGCCAACTAGTGTTACCTACTAGTGATTTTTCAGTAACCTCTCCCAATTTTCAAAGTCTATCTAAAAAATACTGAACCAATGCTAGGCATGTTTGGACTTTCAATGCATTTCTCATTGCGATTCCACATATGGTGATGACATTCAATACTTTTGACATTTTTGAAACATTTTGTGAAATTTTGAAACTGTCGTCTGCAGATGACTGTCGCGTGGAAAATGTTAAAAATGAGATGAGAACAATGCAAATATTAATATTATCATTATGGAAATATTTGCATTGGTTTAAATTTAATTTTCATTGGTACCCAGATAACATAACAATATTGGCCCAATATTGGCCCAATATTGATTTTTCATTGGCCCAATATTGGCTTACAAAATTGGCATAATATTATTTGGCCATTGGCCCAAGCTTGGCCCAATATTGGCACTCGCCAATGAGTGCCAATATTGGGCCAATACTGGGCCAATATTGGCATTTGCCAATGAGTGCCAATATTGGGCCAATACTGGGCCAATACTGGGCCAATATTGGAACTCGCCAATGAGTGCCAATATTGGGCCAATACTGGGCCAATATAACATAACAATATTGGCCCAATATTGATTTTTCATTGGCCCAATATTGGCTTACAATATTGGCATAATATTATTTGGCCATTGGCCCAAGCTTGGCCCAATATTGGCACTCGCCAATGAGGGCCAATATTGGGCCAATATTGGGCGATCTTGGAGAAATGTTAGGTAGGAAGCCAGGTGGCCAGGACCAATTTGGCCAAGTGCAAGCCTAGGACAAGGGAACAAATCTTCAAGGGACAGGACAAGGCACAAGATCCTAGCCAAAAGGCCGGGAAGCGATAACTCTTAACAGCGGCCGCCTTTTTTAGACCACGTCATAATTTGAATATCAAATCAATGGTGTTATTTCCCGCCCCTGGTATATTGCGCCCATTATTGGACCAATATTGGTTGCCAACATGATGCCAATTGAAGAGCGCCAATGTAAAACCAATATTGGTCCAATATTGGTGACCAAGAGAGTACCAACCGTGCCAATGCCATTGGCACTCACTTGGTCACCAATATTGATACAATATTGGTTGCCAACATGATGCCAATTGACGAGCGCCAATGTAAAACCAATATTGGTCCAATATTGGTGACCAAGAGAGTGGCATTGGCACTCAATTGGTCACCAATATTGGTCCAATATTGATTGCCAACATGATGCCAATCAACGAGCGCCAATGTAAAGCCAATATTGGTCCAATATTGGTGACCAATAAAATGCCAATACCAATATTGCCAATGGGGAACCAATATTGGCCCAATATTGGTCAACAAGATAATGCCAATGCCAATATTGCCAATATTGGGCCAATATAGGGCCAATATATGTATGTTGTCTGGGTACTAGTTCGAATGGTGATAAAACAAGGTAAAATACTGACCGAGACGCCAAAGTATAAGCTATAATAATACATATTCTTTGTATGCGATACAAATTATTTATAATTCTTATAAATATTTTCAAATTTAAAAAGTTTTGTTTTCTTCAAAAATACACAATTTCTTAATAAATTCAGACCATTAAATTGATTTGATCATAACTAATTAAATTAGTTTCCATTCGCTGTAAAGCGTTAACCACTGTTTTTTCTTCAATCGAACGACGGCGCGGCAATCGAATACAAATAAGACACCATCATCTCCATGAAGCGCGACTTAAACAGTCATTAGCATTGATTGAAAGCTAGAATAAACCTAGATGTCTTATTGACTTATCCAATCAGAAATTCTTATCTATGAATGTCTTTGATCAAGCTGTCCAAACAAATGTTGATACAATCTCTTTCATTGGCCAAAACCAATAACAGCTTTAATATTTACGCTGTTTCGTCCAATCTAAAAATTCGACAATGGTGCTCAGGACACTGAATACTGAGATATCTCGTCTCTAATGTGCCGCAACGTTTCGACGTCTCGGCAAAGATATACGTTGGCGCCTATCGTATAAGTCTTACGGACAAGTCACTTTTACGTATGAACCATGCGGCCTAACTAAACATAATTATTTTGTATCTCAAAGAAGGTGATCTACAGTAACAAAGAGCTATGCCGATATTAGTATGATACTGTAATACCTCATTTTCTTCCGAAAGCAGGTCTGTTTTATCTTTCATATCGGACTGAATTTAGTTGGAGTGGTGTTTATATGAAAGTACATGTATTAAGCATTAAGATGTATGCGATATTATTGTCAATTTGTGCAATTATGTCTTCGTGGAGCGGATGGGACAATAATGTTCCTGTTATCACTAGCATGAGTGTTCTGACTGTGCTGATATGTTTTGAAAAATGTGGCCAGTATTTAAAAAAAATTAAAAAGAAGACAGCGAACTAGACGTGTACACCACTATAATGTTAGGCTAGCACAATGTCAGTAAGTGATAGATATCCAAGTTACTACGGAGTAGTTCACTATGTTCTTCATAGTTCTTTTGCTACTACATTTGTTTTTATATTTTGTCCCTGATGAGGGCGGTCCCATTACGTTATCTTTGTTGTCATATCCGCGTTTTATTGTTATTTATTTTTAGTGACAAAAATTCTCATTGATCGCCTTATTTTTTTCACTGTTTTATAGTTTTATTATCCCGTATTATTGTTTGTTTCCCCACACCAAGTTGGTATATCTTGCCTTTATTCTTTGAATAGAATGAAGTTAGAGTGTAGAGTGTAGAGTAAGTGTGGTCTAGTGGATAGCATGCAGGTCTCACAATACAAAGGTTGTGAGTTCTAGCCCCGCTACAACCAACATGTTTGTATCCTTGGGCAAGGTACTTAGTCTCAATTGCCTCGTGGTTCGGAAGTCACGTATAAATGGTGGTCCCGTGCATCGGAAGAGCTATCCCCGAGCACGTTAAAAGGTCAGACTCCTTCGTAAAGAGTAGGGGATCATCCCGGGTCTGTATCTGTACACACACACACCCCGGGCATCCCTTTTATTTAGTGCTTAAGTCACTATTGGGTTTGTCCTGGCTCTTCAGCCTAATTATTGTTATGAATAAATAAAATAAAAAATACTCAATACTCACCATCAGTTGCAACTGTTTCTACATCCGTTCCTTGTTTGAATGCCATGTAACCCAATACGGAAAATATGGCAAATCCTGATACTAGACTTGTCACACAATTGATGGTACTAGTTATCAAAGCGTCCCTGAAAATGAAACATAAACATTGTGAATAAAAGGCAGGATAACCTCAACTGTGACGTCTATTAAACAGCATTATTATTTGTAATCCATGTTTGACATCCGCTTCGAATGCTGTTGAATGATGCCATCTATGAAAGATTATATTCCGGTGCTCTTTCTCATCTTTCCCAAATTGCTTCTTAAGGATGTTAAGCGGACGTTGTTTGCAGTCCTTCGTATACCATTACGCTACAAGGCCCGCTTAGCAGCGCTATAAATTGATGCCCTAAAAACCGGCAACAAATTTAAATATTTGCCTTCCATCAAAGCTGGTTTGCTATATGACATAATTCTCGTGTGCAACCAACCGGCTGTATTGCAACGCCCATTGAGTAGTTTAAACGCATGAGCGTGGATGTAATTTGCAACATAATGGAAACTCACCCATGCAATTAGCAAGACGTACCGCTCGTACACGCCCCGAATTTAAATATATAACCAGGCAATCCTCTCGTAGTAATTGATAACAATAGGTTTACCAGACCGAATTAATAGCGCTCCTAAGCGGGCAATTTATGTCATGATCAATGCCATAGTTGGTCTACCTCTGTACGTTGGACGTAATCACCATTTACAGTGTATACAGGCTCCATACGCATAAACAGAATGACCGACTAAAAGACAAAGTGACTTTGTTGTACGGGTAAAACGGACCTCTCTAGTAGGCTCGGTCGGTCGGGTGTTGTTACCAAAACAAATCGGGAATTTCAACAATCTTGACATTTGCAAAAAATCCATAAATTAAACAATAGATCAAAAATGTAAAATAAATAAAATCCCCAACATTTTTCTATTTTGTTGTTGTTGCAAATTTGTGGGGAAAACCAATACCCGGTCGATCGATCCCGTACAACACCAGGGAGGTCTTATTCGTCACCGGGTCATTACCTGTAGCAATTATTATTGAATTCGTTGTAACTTGACAGAGCCAGAAGTACACCAAATCCGGGTCCAAGAGAGAAGAATACTTGTGTTGCAGCGTCCATCCAAACCTTTTAATAACAAGAATATCTTATCCTGAATATGTTTAGGACCATGAAAGAAAATGGGGGAGTCGTGCGGGATGCACGGAAATCTTCATATGACTGTTCATGTTAAAGGGCCTATAGTAAAGTGCCTATTGTTGCAAGTTTACCTCCTTAAAGTGGTGTTGAACATTTTAAATGTTTAAAAATTTACTTCAGAATTCAAGATGAACATTAAAAATTGCCATTATTGTTGTTTCTGCTAACAAAAACACAGCAAAACTTGATTAAAACAATATCATCGCTATTTATTGAAAAACTCCCTCTATGCCAATATGGTTCGCGTTATGTATCACGCGTACTGCAGGGGGATACTGTCGGACGTAAAATGCTCGTCGCGGCTGTACGAGCATTTTTGAATCGACGTTTTCTTGTACAAAGAGGGCTGATTTTTCTTAATCCTTATAGGTGTAAGTTCATACATGTAATACAATTATAAAAATATAGTAATCCCAGTTTTTATCATAATTGAGGGCGCAGTCTCCAACACATCTCTTAGTGCCCCTTTAAGGTTTAAACAATCTTGGAAAATGCATATCATTGTTTCAAATTTCTACTAAGATGCTGTTTGTAAATGGTAAACTTGGAAAATGCATATCATTGTTTCAAATTTCTACTAAGATGCTGTTTGTAAATGGATATTCTTAAAGAATCCTCATATTGAATCTGTGGTGTAATTTTGTCTTTGTCAGTTTGTAAGGGACAACTCTCTTGCAAGCGACTCCAAAGTAGACCCTGTGTTATCTCATCTATAGGTTGTACATTCTTCATGGCTTTGGCTTCACTTTCATTTTGAAAAGCATACACGCGCTTAGTTCCCTTGGTCGCCATATTTTCAGTCTTCGAATTTCAATGTTTTTATTTCGCTGCAAGTGTGACGTCATATCTTTCTTACATACAAGTCTAATTTCAAAGTACTGGATTAATACCTGCATCAATTACCAATTACTATTTAACAAACATATTAGAGAGATAACTTATTTATTATTTTAATTAATCGCGTTAATGTGTTCGAACAATAGCATTCAAATTTCGAGTAAAATAATATTCAATGTATTACTTTAATCCAGTTCAAATTTCTAGCAAACATTTAGTGAAATCAAGAAAATGGTATGGTAATAACGGCAAACTTACCCCGGTATAAAGAAGTAGCTCCCATCTTGGTTTCAAGTAAAAAATGATTCCATCAACAGCGCCATCTAGAGTTACACCACGAATAAGCAATACTAACAGGCATATGTATGGTAACGTTGCGGTGACCCATACCACCTGAATTAAAATGGAGAGAAAATGTTTTTGTGAACGTTGTGATGTCACTAATTAGGTGTTCATGGAATTATACAATCAACCGGGAGCGCCGTTGATAGCTAATCTCGTGTTGCACCACAGAGATCCCGGTTCGATTCTTAGAGAGGCTTGACGGTGCCACTATAAGCATCGCTAAGTGGCCCGTATCTTATTTGCTCAAGTGCATAACAATTCTCACACATGTATCAATGTCACCTACGGCAAGATTATGTGTTGATACTCTGTGATATCAAAAATCCCTCATTCAAGAAAGTTTTATCGTGGAGCTGCTGTATTTAAAGTGGTACACAAATAGTGTTGAAGAATATTTTGGTTAAGTACTTTTACTGTTGCCACTTATGAAATCACAGAAACAGTCTTATACCTAGCATATTTGTATTGTAGCTGTGGAGCACATGGTTTTGATACACATGAAACACATGTAAACTTATACTTTAAATCAAGGTCAAGGTCATTAAAACACACAAGTTTGCAAGTATGACTACTTCGGTTGCAATTCTACTGACTTT
The DNA here is from genome assembly GCA_035610835.1 of Ophiura sarsii. Classification (NCBI taxonomy): domain Eukaryota; kingdom Metazoa; phylum Echinodermata; class Ophiuroidea; order Amphilepidida; family Ophiuridae; genus Ophiura; species Ophiura sarsii. Next base: position 7,468,261 of record CM069459.1, on the reverse strand, counting down.
CAGGAACATTTTAGTAGTGTATTACTCTATGTGCTAGCAGACTGGGACTGGACGATCCCATGCTCCCCATCTATATAGAGTGAAATTCTTGTAAAGCCGGGGATAGAATATTTGAATTGACGTTTTGTTGTACGAAGAGAGCCGATCTTTCTTAATTCTTGCAAATGTAAGTTCATACTTGTAATACATTTGTTAAAATGTGCAAATCCCAGTTTTCATCAAAATTGAAGGCGTAGCCTCCAGCACATCTCTGAATACCCCTTTTATGGTTTTTTTGCAATCTAAGTGCTATATGCAGGTTATGTGTAGGTTGTTTCCTCCATCTTAGGCAAGCCCGTTGGAAGTGGGGGTGCTTAGGGTGTTGCAGCACCCCCATGGTTTTTTAGGGGTGCCCATTAAGATTTTTGAAATAATGGACAGTGTGTGTCCAACAATAAGTTCAAGTTCTAGAGCCTGGAGGGAAGGGAAGGGGTAAGCTTACTGATATATACTGTATTATAAAAAGGGTATTTCACTACACAACGATTGTTATATGACCAAGTAGAAATCGCACCTGTACTGCAAAATTCAGTCATTTTGGGACCCATTTTGGTGGCCATTTTAGATTTTTAAGTGTGTTAACAAAGCAAAATACTAGATATGAGTTACTAGTGGTCTAATACATGCATACCATCATTAAAACTATATTTTCATCATACATTTAGATAGATAATAACCCATTTTATGGAATTTGACCATTTTTGCAGCTCTTTGGGACCCATTTTGGGTCATTTTGGGCTATTGTTGGATTTTTGGCTATGTTAACAAAGCAACATTACTGGATATGAATTACTAGTGGTCTAACACATACATTCCATCGTTAAAATTATATTTTCATCATACATTTCGGTTGATATTGTGCTATTTTTTGGAATTTTGAACACTTTTGACAATTGTTGGCCTTTAATTTTGCGGCCATTTTGGCTTTAAAGTATGTTTACCAAACAAAATACCTATATATGAGTTTCTAGTGGTCTAACACATCCATCCCATTGTTAAAACTATATATATTCTGATCATTCATGTTGGTTTATATATGCCAATGTATTGTATGGAATTTTACATTACCTTTCCAGATTGCTTGATGCCTTTCCTGATACAAAAGTAAACGATGATAAATACCGCCAGCAAGCACAGCGCCAAGTCCCATTTGATGAGACCGATGTCATCAATACCAGTGGATAGATGGGCTTCTAATACCTTGCGTCTGATAGGAACAAATTATAGGGTGTCAACAATGTATGCATTGGTTATTTAAGTGACACCCTGTATTTTGAAATGTAATAAAAGGATCGTTGCATCTGAAAGCGCTAATCCTGGATAAGGGGACATGATTCAAATAATTCACAACTTGCCAAATGAAAATGATTAAGCGGAATTGCGCAAACAAGTAACAGTCTTTGATTCCAGAGTTAAAATCACTTTTACTTGTTTAAAGTAAATATTATTTATACGCTGGAACCTTGCGTATTAAATTCGCAGCGCCGCTTTACGTGGAACGGTATAATACTTTAAAGTTAAAATGTATTCATCTTAGCGGGTATCTTATGTTATTACTATACTATAGAAACCCCGTTCTCTTGAGCTATTTCAGAAAGTATCTGCACCACCCTTTTGGCGGGATTCTAATTCCCACTCTTTCAAAATTCACAGAATTTCGTAATATCTCGACATCAATAGTTCGGAGTTCCTGGATATCTGTGACTAATCAGGTTCCGCAAATGGTTCGGAATTCAAGTCTTTTTACGCTCTATCTATTCCCCACATTAAAGTTCCGAATTCGATAAATATCTACAGCTGGTATTCGGTATTCAGTATTGCGGAAGTTTTATTGTCAACGGTCCTGGAATGATTCCAGACAATGTTTCTGATAAGTTAGTTAGAGTCGTTGATATCTTTTGGGATATCTTCTGGAATATATTCCATTGCAAGTAAAAAAAGCATTACATTTACAAATAAAGGTTTCTTATATTCGACTTGATTACCTTTCTTTCACTTTCAATGGAATAACTACTTCCTCACAACTACGCGAGAAGGCATTTATAGTGCTGAACGTTTCTCACTAACAACAAATGCAATGAATTCCCCCGAGATGTTTCATTTTGCAAACACTGAGTAAAACCAAAAATTAAACTTACTCGAAAAACTCTGCTGCTGGTGAAACTCCATGACCCGTACTTCTATTTCCTTCATAAGGATTACTACAGTTAGCAGTGTTCCAATGATTGTCACATGACGTCCAAGGTAGGGGTCCAATGAAAGAAGAAAACAAGTAATAGACGGACCAAGCGATGACCGTGTTGTAGTAAAAAGACACGTACATGTTGATTACACATATTGAGATTCCGATTCCTGCAATAAGACACATATTGATAAAAACCTTGAAGTCTGAATCTCAATGGATATATAACATTTTCAGTCGCTGGTTGTATCGATTTGAGTAGATAAGTGAAAGTATAAAACCGAACTCGCCGCCAGCTATAAATACACTTAACAGGTTTGTAATGGCAATTCGCGCAGACCCTAGTGCGACACCAGTGCATGATATCCTTAAGGAATAATTTCATATTGCTTCAGATATTAGCTTTAAAGATAATATCAGTCACATTTCCCTGGAGCCCAAATTATTGCATTCGCAGCTTCGCCTTTAGGCTACTTGGAAATACATGTCCTCAAAAAGGTTTAACTGACCAGGTGATATGTTCTTAACTCTAAAAATATAGCTCCTACTAAAATATTATTCTCTTATTTTAAGATACTACACGTGAAGATTGACTTAAAATCATGAATATTAACAGAGCTATGTGTCCAAAACCAAAACCAAAGTCCGTTTTTCATTTTATCATGGCTCTTTCTACACACATCCTTCACACAGAAAACACTATGTAAAAAATTATGTAAATATAGAACTCCATAATTATTATGTAAGAGTTTACATAAAACATGTAATATATACCCAAGCTTGTGTAAATTCCTATGCAAAAGCTTAACACAACTGTTTACATAGTATTATGGAGTTCTATTTTTAATTTTACACAGATTGTGTATTTTTTACATAATTTGTGTAATTTTTTTACATAGTGTTTTCTGTGTGTTGGTGTAGCAATAGGCATATCATTGATTAAATGGTGTAGAGACAACACTCACAGTAAGATGAGGATCTGGGATACTTTAATTGATTAATACCCGTCACACTGTCATGCGTGTTCAAATCCTACGTCCGAAAAAAGATAAGCGCACCTTGGCTTATTCTTTTCGCTGTATCTTTTTACATAATGTTGTCGCTACCAGTATCAACGATGTTAAGATTTTTATTTGCTGTGTTTTATTAATTGGTGGTTTTTTTGATCGATATTTTGTTTAAAGTTGGAACTATATTTTAAAGTTATATGAGCGTATTAAGTACCAGGTAAGTTTCTTTTGTCAGGACTGTTAATCACTTTCAACAATATTTACCTCCGAGAAACGGGCATATCCTACGCCACACTGTAATACATCCAGTACGTTGGTACTGGCCTAGAGCTAGCTCAAGGTAGAATAAAGGTACACCGAAGAATACTGCCATTAGTGTGTAAGGGATCAGAAAGGCTCCTGCAAGTAAATGACATACAGATTAATGTAGATACCTTTTTCGAAACTTGGTTTTTGAGCTCCGTATAGAAATAATAGGCCTAAAGCAATGTTGGGTAAAATACTACACTTCACGATGGTAAAAAGGGAATATGGTTGTTTGTTGGGTAAAAATGTACACAGCAGTGGTTGTGTAGAGTCTCACACAACACATAGTGAACATTTTACCCCTCAAATAGCTAAATTTTACCCAACAAAGTTTAAAACTTAGCCACAATATCGTTGGGTAAATGTTAACACCCTATTTTTACCCAACTTTGTGTAACACTTTACACCACCGGGGTTGTGTAGAAGTTTTACCCAACACTTGTGTCATTTTGGTACACATAAATTGGGTAAATTTCATTTACCCAATAATACTGTGTAGGCAATGTACCCTTTTGTTGTGTAACACTTTACACTGCACTATGTACATTCTTTGCACATATAAGCTATGGCGGGTGACAACGGTCAAAAGCTTTCTTGCTGGAGGCAGGCCTTGAAAACTTAATCCCGGGTTTGTAAATTGTGATATGTTTATACATGTTATAGTTATTTTAAGACAATTTATATTCTTTTAGGAGTGAAGTAGCAGTAATAGTCCTGTACTATTTGCGTATAATAAGCGTATAAGATTATTATATACGAAATAGTATAGGAAACATGGCCTATATCTCAGACAAGATCTGTCACTACTTCAGTCCCATAATACTATTGTTTTATTCTACAGGACTATAAATGTATAAATCATATCACATTTACCTACAAAAAGCCGGGATTATGTCCTCGGGTCCTGTTCGTACATTAGATGTTTCTGACCAATATGCCGTCGTCCGCAATGGCTGAATACTGTAAAGTAACATAACCGATTTTTTTGGTACTGAAATTGCACCAAAATCTAAAGACAATTCTCTAGGATTGGTGGTTTGTTTTTAACATATACATTTTTAGTTTTAAGATTTTGACCAAAAAGTGCCAACAAGTTGTGTTTTTTTTACTTAGAAAATGCTTTTTTGGTCAAATTTTTAAAAACTAAACAAAATTATGTTAAAAAAACCCATTCCTATAAAAGTGTTTTAAAGGTAGATGTTCCGATTGCTGGCTCGATTTTCAACTTGGTGTTTTCTATTTTACATGAAAGGTCATTCTTAAAATTGGCACATTCCAAAGTTGAGTTGCATAACTCCAATGGTTCTATTTTTAGAAGCACAGGGTCACAAAACATTTGCCCATTGAGTCCTACACAAACTGGTTGGTGGTTAACCACCTTTGGCAGTAATTCACCACATTTTCGCCTATATAATTTCTAAATGGAACATTTGTGGCACCTAAGATTTGACAGACATAATGAGAAAAATATGGGGATTCTTCTGATATCAAAATATCTTGATGTGAAAAAAATACCATAGCCCAAAAAAGTGATCGGAACATACACCTTGAAGATGATTTTTTTTGGGTCAAATTTGAAAAAAAATCAGCATTTTTGGTGAAATTTGATACCAAAAATGGATTTCCATACACATTTCTTTCAAAAAAATGTACACTTTTATATACATCACATTAATAGGTCAAAGGTTAAAGCGCTTGATAAATGTTTTTTTCGGATAAAAGCCCCTTTTAAGTGTGAAAGGGGGTAAATAATTTCGTGATATATAATTAATATCGACCTACCTCCACCATTCTTGTAGCAAATATACGGAAATCGCCATACATTGCCGAGATCGACAGCAAATCCGATCACACTCAATCGAAAGTCAACCCTAGATCGCCACACCTGTCGTTCGCGGTGTCTCTCGCCACCCTCATCTACGCCACCCTCATCTACGAGGGTTACACGGGCAGGTTGTGTCTTATCTTTGCAGTCTTCCAAGTTATTCGGTGCTGGGTTAATGAATCGTTGTCTTTGTTCTTGTGGACTGCCATGTTGAAAAGATGCATCTTCGAATATATCCCTCGCGGCCGTTGAACCTTTCCCGAGTAATACGCTGGTGCTGCTCTGTTTCGATAACATATTTCCCCAGCAGGAACTTTTCGATGACACTTTGCAAACTAGAATATTCAACTATACCGAAAGCGAGTTTCTTTGTTCAATTTTCAGTTTGTTTTATTTCTCTTTTTGATTTTACTTCCCTAATATCTTCGTCATGAAAAAGGCCATCAAACTAAAATAACCGTTTCAGAATGACTTACTGTAAAAGATCATTACATTAAGTGACATTTCAGGCTCACGTTACCACGCACAAGTAAGTTTTTCTTCAATTTATCCATGCGCAGATATTCTAGCCTAATTAAGCCTATTGTCATTAAAAAGTGTATATAATTATAATTATATATAATTATATATATTTTCAAAGCCATAATAATGTATATTTTTTATATAAAGAGCAAATGTGAACAATAGCCCAACGGACTTTAATTAACAAGGTTAAATGAACTGAGTGATGAGCAATCAACTCTCTTTAAAGAACTCTGATTGGCCAATAAATTGGTTCACTGCAACTCATAGAACATGCATATTACAAGAAACACAAATGTGAGCAATTTTGCTAAATTGGCCAACATTGTCTTCTGGATTAGATAATATGGCAGGTTGCATCATTATATCACTAAACGGTTTAGTGATATAATGATGCAACCTGTCATATTATACCTTTTGCAATCAAAACTGCGCATTTCTTTATCCAAAGACGTATTATACTGTGCTCTCAACTCCAAAACTATAACTCCTACGTAAAAATATTAGACGATAAAGTTGTAAGGAAATTTCTTGTCTTTAATTTGAGATATTACACGTGAAGATTGAATGAATATTAACTCAGTTATGTGCCCTAAACCAAAACAAAGTCCGTTTTTCATTTTAACATTTCGTTCGTCTACACGCAGCCTAGGACTATAAGTCACAGGCAGATTATTGATTAACTTGTAGCAACAACTCACTGGTCGATAGTAACACGGTGATTGGGGATGCATCAATTGATCAATGCAACCCATACACACCGGTACCCCTGTCACACTGTCCCGCGTGTTCAAATCCCAAGTGTTAAAATGTAAACTGCACTTTGTTTGATCCTTTTCAATGTCGCATTCTTAATTATTAACCGATCTCAATGAATAATGTATCAACTTAAAGAAGAGAAATTTCTTTACAACTTTATTATTTAATATTTTTATGTAGGAGCTATAGTTTTGGAGTTAAGAGTATATTTATTACCTGGTCAGTTACTTATTTTGAGGACTGTATGTATAGAACACAGTGGCGGTTCCAGGATTAAAATTTACGGGGGGCTGACACCAAAATAAAATCGTAAAAGGTCCCTAATTTTTTTGGCCGTCAGCTCGTGAAATTCTGCTAAGTGGGTGGTGGTGGTGGGGGGGGGGGGGGGGGGGGGGGGGGGGGGGGGGGGGGGTGTGGTTGACCCAAAACCGGCAAAAAAAATCGCATGGTACAAGTGGCAAATGTATACCGACGAACCTACCTATGTCTCTGAAAAAGGTAAAGTGGTACAAAAAAAAGGTATATTGTCAAATTTTACGGGGGGCGCGTACACAAAAAAGGTATATATTGTAAAGCCCCCTCCGCCCCCACCACCCTTTATCCGCCACTGGTAAGAACATTACCCATTTGTTAAGGGCTCGCCCGAATCTAAATTGATTCGGGTTTTTTTCTTTCTCCGATCCCCACGAAATAAACTGCTAACAAATAAGTTCCCCTTTCCACGCGACAGTCGTCTGCACACGACATTCCCAAAACGTTTCAAAAATGTGTCAACATTATTGATTTTCGTCACCATATATTTGCAATCACCATAAGAAATGTATTGAAATAAGTACAAACATGCCGGGTATTGGTTCAGTAATTTTTTAGATAAACTTTGAAAGTTGGGAAAGGTTTTTGACAAACTGTTTTGAATATGGTAAAACTAATAGCCGCGTGGAAAGTGTTAACTGAATGGCAGAGTGTGAGGATGAGGAGGTAATCATATTGGAAATAATAAATTAACCAAAGTTGCAAATCAGCTGTAAACTGAAGCGAATCCTGCAACATTTGTGTGTGTAAATGTTGAACATCTTTTAGAATATTGTCAAACATTTTCATCAATAAAAAACTTACAAAACGGAACTAATGTCATTGATGTTCAACTTTAGACAATGATGGGTACTAATAAACTATGTCTTTCAAATTCGTTAGGTTTTACGTAAAACAAAATGCAATACCAGTTGATTAGACCGACCATGAGATGGCTTCGCGAATTCCTTTTGTGTTAACTCCGTAAGGAAAAGGTTAATTATTTCTAGAACAATAGCTTCATTTGAGGAAAAAATGCATCATTAATTAAAGTGTTGTTAATAATGTTGGTATTTGGAGCGGGTTTGGGGGAGTTCAATCTCATTAGCCATGTTAGCCGAGCCTGCAACCGAGTCTACCATATTAAAGAGTATTAATTTTAAAATATTTTTATTAAAATGAGTAATACAGCTATTTTAAGCTATTGGTATGAAATCTTTGGTGTTCTTTATTGTTGCCATTTAACATGTTTAAATTGTTATATTCGATACCTTTTACCTGTGTGTATACGGGATTTATATATCCAATTACACATGTTTGTCAATTTCTGGTGTGTTTTTGTGTCCTTCTGTATGTGTAGACTGTAATAAAAGGCAAATCAATAAACGCAATCTTGAAGTATACGCCCTCTATTGATGAACTATAGGAATTAATCCTTTATCTCTAAAATTCGTCAGTTACAGACATAGGCCTAACCATTAATTTCAAAATTGCTTAGTACTGCAGAAGGGCATTGTAACGTTGCCAGAAATTTAAAACACAATTTTTATATATTTTGGTACAGACAGGGTGAGTCAAAAAACTGCAATAGAAAGCCATCTTTTTTTTAAAAACCAAGTTTAAGGGGGGGGGGGGGGGGTCTGGGTTCAAAAGCCCCTATATAGAATATCGATTTCAACAACTTTCCCAAAACTGGACCGATAAGTGTTATATACCATAATATAGCCCATATCGCAAACTTTTAAAATTGACCTAAAATTTTGCTCTGGTTGCCATGGTAACCACACAGGGGCTCTGATTGGCTAAACACCGTTCCAGATGTAACTCAACAACGCTAAATAGTAGTGTGCTGGTATTTGGGTTGAAGGTTAACAATAACATTCCGCACAAAATAATGAAGCCGGATTTTTGATACCGTTGCTATGGTAACCAGGGGCCGACCAATCAGGTAATTTTGCATGCTAATTCAAATTTGGAAAAGAATTTTAAAAATCGGGCTTCATTATTTTGTAGCCCTTTATGAGCTTAATATGTATACCAAATATTATACAAATCCGACATTTCGTTTTTGAGTTATATCTGGAACGGTTTCAAATTTTCCGCTTTTCGAGGTTTTGAGATATCGGGGTTTAAAAATCACATAACGTAGAGGGCGCTTTTCACTCGTAAACTAACCTTCACATCCATTTTGTTTGCATTTATGTTTGCAAAAATAATTATTGTAATTTATAATCAAAGTTTTGTTAAGATAAATGCAGCCAATTAATTGATTTAATATGTTTTATACTGTAACCATGGCAAATTGTTAAATATAGCAGGGTGAAAAAACAGTAAAATACATAAGAAATACACCAAAATTACGAAATATGAATCAAATTTCATGGTAAATGTAAATTCAATATTTATAATACCATTTTTGAATATAAGATGTTTTACTAAACCTTTGATAATAATTTTTTCAAAAATTTAGTTAAATATCACTGCTTGAAAAATATTACATGTAAATCCAATAGGAAACCGCAATGTTGATACAAATTCGCGTCACCGATATACTTTTGTTCAAACACAACATTAAAACGAAATGTCCGATTTCAGTCAAATAAAAAGCATTTTGAAGCTAACATTTTACTGCATAATGATGTATGCAATATCTCATATTTCCTTACCTAGCCAAAAACACATATTTCTCAACCCAGACTCCCCCCTTAAGTTTGATTTTTTTGAAATGTTGCAAGAATGATCATATAAAAGTTGTTTTTAACTTTGTGTGAAAAAATGAAGCCATTTTCAATTGACACACTGCACATATTGCATTTTATATCCCGCCAACAAACCTTGGAATTATTTCGTCTTTTTATTTAGATTTAGAACAGCATAGACAATTCATAGCATAGGTAAGTTAAATTGATATGTTACTCCCATGTAAACAAGAAAGGATGAATTAAATTCCAATTACGTCACAAATTTGCTCAGATTTTAACATTTGAATGAGAGACGCATTTTGCAATCATAAACATGTTTTGACATTTAAAACAGGTGCATCGGTAAAAAGGCTCATCAAAGGCAAACGAAAATGCTATTGACTTCCGCATTTTTCCACACAAAGCTATAGTAACAACCATTTTCGTAACATTTAAAAATTATCAAGCTTCAACTTAGTTTTGAAAACAAGATGGCTTCTTTCCATTATAGCAGTTTTTTTACTCACCTTGATATCACAATCAATACTGAAGACAGTCTGGAAAAATTGCAAATTATAATCAAAACAAATATGACGACACAAAGCACTGTAGACAGGCTAAAATAGCGCTACATAGCACCGTGTATCCACTGCTCTGTCAAATATAATCGATTTTTTTCTTCTTTCTCAATCACCTATATTTGGGATATTGCGTGATATAATGCACACCAATGGAATGCTGGTGTATTAATCTTTGTCAACCCACTGTTGCAATCATTTGTTTAGCTTCTGTCACTCGGTTGAGAATGTGTGCAGGTGGTGGGAAGTCTTAATCTCAATAATGTGCCAAATTCACCACTATTTTGTGCTCGAAAGTCTACCGAATCTGCCGTTGTTCAATTAAGCGTTTAAATGAGAGACGATCTATTGACTTCTATTAAGCACAAAATAGTTGAAACTTGGCATTATTCCGTTTGAGACCTCCCCACATTCTAAAGCAATTAATCAAAATCATTGGAAAGAAAAATATCGACTTTCCATTAATATGCGACATAATGACTTAACTATGCGAACTATATTATAGTAGGCCATGCGTTTTGAACTGGGCCTGCAAAAAGGTGGAGTTGTGACATCGGCACATCAAAAATGACATTGTCTATTCAATTTCTTGTATAAAGATACCACCTACATAGCTAAATTTGGTATCAAAATAAAGCTCTTATGCAGGGAAAGAAGATAAAAGTATTAGCATGTGTTAAAATTGTGTCATTTTTTGTTAATTAATGGCTAATTAACCAACATCAGGGGTGGAGGAGAGTCCGGCGCAGGAGAGTCCGGCGCAGCAAATTTGGCATCTACAGTACAGTTCAGTGCAATTGAGTTAAATCATGTTTATGGAATGAAATTGTTGCATCTAAGTACATAAACTCTGATAAATAAACTGATTTGAATAATTTAGATGTTTAATAATGGGTAATCACCTTAATTAATAAAGAATTAATCAATAATTACAGACCCGCAATGCATTGAAGAACTACATGTGTATGACTGGATGGATATGTACCGACGCAGCGTCTTTTACCAGCACATACGGTTAGGCAAAGTGATCATGGTATGCAGGGATGCATGAGTGATTCTATTGAGGGGATAATGTGATCAATACAAAGTATGAACCTTTGTCTTTCAAACAATACACTTTTGGATTGTTAGATACCTTTGGTTATGTAACGTCATTAACATAAACACAATAGGTTTCAGACACTGACTTAAATCTGCCAATTATTTGGCTGGATATGTAATATGTTGAATATGGGTTGATTGATACATTTGCGTATATCTCGGCAGTGCAAGCATAAAAACAGATAACACTTGGCACATAGTTAGAATACACACTTATCTCTGTTTGACACTCTTTTTTGAGATCTGAATGCCTTAATACGAACAAGAAGGGACCATCTCAAATACGCTTTTATTTAGCAAAATCCACAATAATATACCTTAGAAAACAACAAAGGATAAAGAACAATAGAGGGATTATAATTTAATAAATTGTTGTGGTATGTAAAGCAATAATAGTGGGGATTTCAAAAGGAGCTGTTCATAAAATTTCCTCAAACCATTGAAATTATATGACGATTACTTACACAATACATATCTAGTAGCTCTAAAGATAACAGTAATAAGAGAGGTTGTGGCAGCCATCTTTGATTGATACATTCCTGTATATCTTCATTTTGACTATCACAATATGTTTACACATTGATTTAAACATTTATCATTATTTCTGATTAGAATTTAAAGGCACAGTAAGCTTTTATCTGGTAAATTTCATGATTTTAGCCATTTTGGGCCCGTTTCAAAATTATCTGCCGTCTGCGCATGCGCATTTTTTCTGCAGGTTTCATGCGAATAAGTTCAGATAATTAGTTAACTATCATATGGAATCTTCCAAACTGGTTAATTGCTTGAATTTTTCCTAAATTGTTTGATTTTCCGCCATATTAGTGATTCACTGACTGGGCATTTTAAAATAAAAATTAGCTATTTGAAATACTGATATTTGTATACCTTTTATTCAATTGCTTCTCCTTACTTTTTCCTCTTATACTACACATTCCAAATTACACAGCGATTAAGGTTATTGTCTTTAGTATCATATTTATGCGGAAAAAAAATCGGAATTTACCTGCTTCTGATGTCATGTTATGCAATCTTCTTACCACGTGTTTCATAAAAACAATTCAAATTTCCCGCCAAATAACTGATTTAGCAGTGTCCCAAGTGTACTTACTTTGAGACAGTGCTATGACGTCATAGTTCACATTTAAAAATCCAAAAGTGTATTGTTTGAGAGACAAAGGTTCATACTTTGTATTGATCACATTATCCCCTCAATAGAATCACTCATGCATCCCATACCATGATCACTTTCATTATTTATTGACTGCCCCTCGTATATCAGATTTTTTTCTTCGCAAAATGACATTTTTTCCAGCCTGGTGCAAAATACTGTAAACATTACCTAGATATAGAAAGTTATATATGCTTGGAAAGCTTTAACTGTCAGGAATTCAAATCTGCAATAATTAACCTTGTAGGGTATGCAGAATTTTTTTCATATTTTTTTTTTCTCAGCAGATTTTTTTCATAAATTGTTGACCTTTTCAAATTCATAACCTTCTAGGGGTTCATCCTATGTTAATTTTAAGTGCATTTTTGAACTCCTAAGACAATTTTAATCAAGAAAATGTATACTTTTGTGGGGGTATTGCCTAGTATAGAAAAGTTATCGCCATTCAAATGAAAATACACGCGATATTCACCAATTTTAAGTTCGTCACACGAGACCGGCCCAACTTAAAACGCATGGCCAGTAGACGATTGAAAACTATATTATAGTAGACGATTGAAAACAATTTGCGGATCTTTTTGAAAGCGGGTCTATTTGTTTTAGTTATTGAATACCATTGCTGAATTGGACATTTTGCTGAAGTTTTCAAATTTTTCAGCCCAAATTTTTTTTGGTGGAGGTGGCGGGACTCTTCACCCTCCCCAATATTGACGTCGTGTCGGTTGAGATTGGCACTGTCGGTTCATTTGACCAAAGGAACCATGGAATTATGATGGTCAAAGTACACAGATGAAAACATTTCGCGCGCTACGCGCGCCATTTGTCTTCCCAAAATGCAATATTCTTTGCTACAAGTTTGTTTAGAGCCAAAATGTACCTCAATCGTGCCAAAAAGTGTAAAGTCGCAAATTTTCGCCCGCTACGCGCGCATTTTTTACTTACACAAATCTTGTCGGTTCATTAGCATTTCTCGCCCCCCCCCCCCAATATGAATAACCTAGCTACGCCACTGGTTACAACTATTATATCTTTTGGGGGGTCATTTTCTTGGTTATTTTCCACAATAAGGGGTACAAAATGACTGGAAAAGTGTAATATTTGACTATTTGTTCAGTCTGTGCCTATTGACCAAGAAAAGGGGTCATTTTTAACTACCTATTTTTAAGCGTGTAGGAGAATTTATTGAATGACCCTCGTCAAAACCCTACTAAGACCAGCAAAATCTGCATAATGCGTATTACAAATAATGTAAAAGAATATCAGAGTTTGTCGGTCAATTTTGGCTAATATCGCTCCAATTTGATACCCAAGACAGCGCAAACATAACATCAACATCATTTATCCGATAAATATTTTATTGGTTAATATAATCCAAAACAAAACGTGTTGCGTTTTTTATGATACACCCTGTATTGTAAATATTCATCAAGACTGTTGTTTTTTGTAAGGATGATTAATGAACTTTAAGGTAATAGAGCCTTCCATATGGGGTATGGATTTCAACCAGAACAGCCCGTAATTGGATTCTTAATCACCCATTGTTATACAATTGTATTATAGATTTTAATCAAAGATTTTGTATACACTGTTTTATGAAAAATGGTGGAATCTATGTGGAATCTATTTGGGGGCCAACATGGCCAAAGGATCCTCTCTAAGTTTCTGGTTCCACAGAGTTGTGGCCCATCCCCAACAGAGCTCATGGTGCGTTTGGTACAGTCTTTACTTTTGCTCGTAATGAGCCTTTTCACACAATACGAAGTTGACACTACAGTACTAGTAGTTTGATATTGATATTTATTTATTGCATACCATTTATGACCTGAAGGATAAAATGTTACATACACTAAAGATTACATATTTGAGTATATTAGTAGAGTCATTTTCTTGGGTTTCGTGACCAATTTCTTGATACCAAAGTTTCTTAGTGAATTTGTCAACTAGAACCATTTTAAGAAAAAATGAGCTGCCATACACCTCTCAAAAGTGACGGGAAAGTTCTTTTATAGCGCAGATTCCAAAATGGCCGCCATACAGGGGCCAAAAAACTCAAATTACTTTAATTAAGCTGAAAAGCACACCAAATTGTTCGGCTGATCACAAGGATTCCGAAAAAGTATAGTTTGCCCTACTTCCGATGTTTGGTTAACGAGTTATCGGGTAAAACGTAAAAAGGTCGTTGACCTTTGCATATGGGGTCAAAATTTAAACTTGCTCCGATTTTGAAAAACAATATCTCAAATTGTTCGTCTGATTGCAAGGATTCCAGAAATGATAGCTTTTACCACCTAGAGTGTCTGTTGTACCTTATAAAGGGGTCAAAAGGTCAGATTCTATGTGGGGCAATGTACCTTGACCTTTTGACCTACACAAAATATTCCCGGTGGTAAAAAAAACACCTATTTCTGGAATCCTTGTGATCATACGAACAATATGAGATATTGTTTTTCAAAATCGGAGCAAGTTTAAATTTTGACCCCATATGCAAAGGTCAACGACCTTTTTACGTTTTACCCGATAACTCGTTAACCAAACATCGGAAGTAGGGCAAACTATACTTTTTCGGAATCCTTGTGATCAGCCGAACAATTTGGTGTGCTTTTCAGCTTAATTAAAGTCATTTGAGTTTTTTGGCCCCTGTATGGCGGCCATTTTGGAATTTGCGCTATAAAAGAACTTTCCCGTCACTTTTGAGAGGTGTATGGCAGCTCATTTTTTCTTAAAATGGTTCTAGTTGACAAATTCACTAAGAAACTTTGGTATCAAGAAATTGGTCACGAAACCCAAGAAAATGACTCTACTATATAATAATATAAAAAAATAAGAAAAACGCAAGAAAAATCCTGTTCTAAGGACAAACGGACCTCTCAGGTACGGTCAGTCATTCAAGGTTTTCTTTCTGTTATTTTCCCAAACATTTTCAACAACTTTCCAGATTTTCAAACAATTTCAAATCGTAAAAAAAAAACAACAAAAACAACTACACAGAACAGTGTGTG
This sequence comes from Ophiura sarsii, assembly GCA_035610835.1. Taxonomy (NCBI): domain Eukaryota; kingdom Metazoa; phylum Echinodermata; class Ophiuroidea; order Amphilepidida; family Ophiuridae; genus Ophiura; species Ophiura sarsii. The sequence goes on along the minus strand of CM069459.1, from coordinate 7,452,797 downwards.
TCTTTGTTGTTGCCTAATTGCACAAATTTAACATCAAATAAAAATAACATAGGAATGACGGATGAACTAGCCTTTCCTGACATTTCATACACCATTGATTCATCCCAAGCTGAGTACTTATTGGTCATAATTATGACTTTCTTACAGAGTTGTGGTTTTTGGTAATAATCAGGCCTCGCTCACTCAGAGCTATAGAACCTGATTGTTATTTTAAAGCTGGGTACACACACTATTTATTGGGTATTACCTATGAGTAAGCTCAGGAAAGGTGAGCTATATCACATATTTTGTAGCCTAGTCGAAATTTACAACTCAGAAACTTTGTCCCCATTTTGGGGAAAAAAAAATTGAAAGTAGGTTTTACATAAAATGTGACGATACTGTGATTCGAACCAAGCACCTGTCCGTCTCATAGCGAATAACATTACCACTTAACCCGCTAGGCTGCTGGTGATGAGGTAGTGATTTTAATCCTACAAAAGAGGTAAACTGCCATAGTCTATGTGTATTACAGAATAAATGTATTATACACTCGTCAAAAGAAGTTCCTTGACACTCATTGAAGTTCAAATATTTCACATAAATATTTAATATAAATTAAACAATTGCATGTCAAAATAAGCAGACAATAATTCTCTATCATGTCTGTATGACATTTAGATGTACGCATTCATGCATGGCTGAGCACATTCATTAAGCAAGGTAAGGTGCGTAAAAGGAAATTGCAAGAAATGAGCATTTACAGTCATTTGAATGGAGGGATTATCCAATTTTTTGCAATCTTCTTGCCATTGTAAAGTGAATGGGATCTGCCATGCATGAGTGATCATGTCTAAATTCCATGTTAAGCTGTTAGAGGATTACTTTTTGCTTATTTTGATATACAATTATATATATATAATCATATATATAATTAAAATATATTCTATTAAATATTAATTTAATTTAAGTGTCCAAGAACTTCTTTTGCCGAGTGTATCTTATACAATAAAAGTCTTTGAACTAGACTAAGGCCTAAAAATAAATGGTTTGATTGGCCTAACATGACAAAAACAAATAGGGAAGGTCGGTCGGATTTTTAAAAAAATTTAAATCACCTGCTTTGTGGACTTAAAATAGCCACACAAAAAAAAACAGTCAGAAACTTTAATACTTTGTTCAATTTTAATATATATATTTTTTAAATATTTTAATTTAATTTTTTTTAATTTTCTTTTTTTTCCTTCCTCAAAATAATAAAAAAATAGTCGGGGTCGGCGATGTATTTAGGGTCGGTTGGGTTAGGCCAATCAAAAAAAATTGTAGGCCTAATTCGTGACAGCTTACTCACACTTATATGGTGAATGAAAATTAGTTCTGTTTGCAGAATTTCAGTACAATACAATGGTGTTTATAACATAATGTCAATGTAAGAATTATGTTCACCTTTTATACCTTTTTTATCTTTCAAATTAATTTTAATTCATCATTTGCACATTTTGCATTGTCACATATCATACAGTCACATATCTAAGATAATTCATTAATCCTTATTCACTCATTTTCTTCAAAAATACATTCTTATATACTGTAAAAGTGGAATTTTTCGCGCGTGTAATTTTTCACACTTTGAACAATTAAGCTAGTTTTAAATTTTGCTATTATGAACTTCCTTACATAGACCTACATACAAAATGAATTCATTTGCCCATTTTTATTTTCGCACTTGCTGATTTTAGCGTGAAAAGCGCGAAAATAAATGTAGCGCAAAAATTTCCACTTTTAGAGTATTTTTGCTTTTTCTTAGACTGTATATATGTTTGCATTACATACATAAATTCATATAACATATCAAATATATCTATTTTCAAGATTGTTACATACAAGTAAATAAAAAGAAAATCTGATTGCAAAGTATACCGGACATCTAAATGTAATAATTTCACTATGTTCAACTGTTTCTAAATAAATATTTAAGATTGAGATTTTTTTCTTCTTCTTACCTTCTACAGGGTGTCCCAAAAGTCTATGCACGACTTAGAAGCTTTGTATTTCACAAAATATAAGTCGTATTGAAAATATGAATACATATTTAGAAAGAGGAGATGTGGGAAATAATTTTGATACCAAACACTGGAGTAACATCTGTTTGTAATGCCACCCTAGAAGTAAAATAGGTATTACTGCAAAAATGTAATTTTATACGTCGGAGGAATAAAATTCATAAATCCATACCTATTGAGATTAACAAAAAGACGGGTAGAGTTGGTTACACGGAAAGTGTTTCGTCAATTGTAATGTTTAAACATTTTACATTACAGTGATCCCATCATAATAACAAACTATATCACACATAGTTTTCGTTTCTACAGTGAAATCTAGTTTAAATGTTTTCCATTTATACAGAGACGTGTGCTAATGCAAAACACAGACCTAAAACATTAAATAACGTAACAGAAAAGTGAACACACACATCACACAGCGAATAAAACTCTTTGCACTTTTAGTTGATGCATGTCTTATGACATCAATGTGACTTGTTGATCTACCAGTCTTTTTTCTACCACATCGAGACAAATCATGCACAGTTCCTGTGTTCAAAAATGTATCCACCAACTTAAGAATGGACATTCTTCCTGGTGCGCGTTTCACTTTTTAAAAAAATCTGAACTTTTGTTGAGTAAGTTGAACTGAATTTGTTTCAGCGTAGAACCATACAATTTGTATTCGCTTATCTATGCTGTAAACCATCTTGAATGAAGACTTTTGCTGTGCAATGTTATCTACTATACCTATTTATGTTGTGAGTGACCGAGTTTGGTAATAACATTAATGTTGCAAGGTAAGCAGTGAACTGTGACTAATGCGCAACGTTGCTTTCATATCGTTAATTTATGCGCACCTGTTTTAGCAACAAATGTGTGGTACTTGGGTGGGTCTCACATGGCCAAAAACTTTCAACCAGTTTTATAATGTTGTGGGTTCACCAATAGGGTTGTGTTTGGTATCAAAATAATTTCCCAAATCTCGTCTATCAAAATATGGTTAAATTGATACCATATGATTTATATTTTATGAGATATGACTCTTCAAAAACGTGCATAGACTTTTGGGACACCCTGTATTTCCATTACATTTCAAATATAATTAATTAATCCATCAAAGCTCATGTTCTTACAACAACAACAAAATCAAACAATTACAGTACCCATCACAATGCGGCTACCATCACAAGTAAATGAGGCACAATGAGGGACATATTATGAATAATGAGTTATTTATATCATGATAAGGCTATATTAAAAAATCTTTTGTTTCAAAGCTCTTCAGTTTTGTATTTAAAATGATGTGATCAATGAAAATCTGAAATGTGGGGATTTCTTTTTTTTTGTGGAAAAAATAAAATATATATATATTTAATTTTTCATAATTTATTTTTTCTAACGAGCATCAATTAACTAACGAGCGCGGGAGCTGTGAGACAAATGATTTTTCAATATAGCCTAATATGTATAAGTTGAAGGACACTTGGTACCAAAGTCAATGTTATATTGCATTCCTAACCAAAGTTACGGATTATTGAAAACTACTTTGTCACAAAATATCAGATACAAATTGTCAAGTTATGGACATTTAAAGTTTTGATTTTGTTACACCAGGTTAAACTTTAGACCAGGTCTAAATGAAGAATACATCTGGAAGGACCATTTTATTTAGGGGTTCAATAAGGTTTCGGAGTTGTTTATCTTGAATCGACAACGGTAAGGCGGGTTTATTTTGCGAGCCACGTGAGCTGCCCGAGCAAAATAAACCCGTCTTACCGTTGTCGATTCAACATAAACAACGACGAAGACCTTGTTGAACCCCGTTCAACAACGACCAAACATATTTACATCATTCAAATGTGAATATCGTTTTGGATAATTAATGAAAACAAGTACAAAACTTGTTTCAATAGGCTTAATTTGACATAAAAAAATAGCTGCAGCTCTTTAAAAATCGAGAAAAAAAAGTTTACGTTTATTATAATTAGGCCCTTATTTGGACATCGTCCGTTCCCTGTAAATGGGCGATGGAACTTCAGAATGGGCTGGGTTACAAAAGGTAAACATTAGAGAAGACAAATTATTTCGCAAGTAATTGTGAAATTAAAAATATTTTGTAAATAGCATTTTATTCACACACCACCTTTAACATTCAGAGAAAAATTAAATCAAGAATGCGTTTAATTTACACAACACATTTTGATACATGTTTATAGAATATTTGTATCAAATCAAAACACACCCCTCCGTTTCAATAGTGATATTATGTAAAGGAGAGCACAATATGCTCAATACATGTATCCCAGAGTTATCTATCAATATAAATTCATAATATACTGTCAATGTGCTTAAATTTACAACTATTTACATACATCGAGCTTTCTTAAGAATGTTAATTTTTTTTAATTGGACATTCCTGATCGTAATTTCAGACTATTTTGTACAAATGGTAGGTTCAAAATGTGTGCAAATTAAAACAGCCTTACTTGAAACCCCATATAACATCACTGAACATGTATTAAACATAGTGCTATTTAAAATAAATTATGCAGGTATAGTCACTGTCATACTGCTATGGACGAAATTCAAGCTTTGTCAGGTGAGCGTGTTATGTTTATAGGTCAATAAATGCGTATGTGTTGTTTCGAGAGAAATTAGACAAATCAATGCATGCGCGCTGATGTTGATGTGTGAATATTGGCACGACCCCGAAGGGGGAGTGCTATTGTGAGCATATCAACATTTGCGCAAGTGCATTGATTTTTCTAATTTTTCGAGAAACAAAACATACGCATGCATTGACCTAATTCATACACGACACTATACAAATACAAATTCACAATTTAAGCATAATTTTGATCTATGTAAAACGACTAAAAACACTTTAACAAGTTTGCTAACACCCGCAGTGAAAATCGGCGAACCCGCGAATCTTGAACAACGAATCAAAACAAAACGCGCACTGCGTGATTTGAACGGCGCACACGCGGAGTGCAGTGGACACTTTCAATGCACTCCGCGTATTTGTAATTCCTGCTTCCTGATTGGTTCAACACTACATAGAGTGTATGAATGTTGTTCGCAGGGCTACGTCCAGATGCATGAAATGCGTGAACAACTTTGCATGCATGCGCATGACGATTTCAAGATTGACCAATCAGGATGCGCGACCATTTTTGAAAGCGTTGGGTACACACTTCCGGCCTTACGCATGTACGCTCGTTCGCACATATTGTTGGAATTATGTCTATAGCATTATGACGCTGACTATACTAAGCTGTACACTATTTGAATTTCCCATAAAATTAAGAAATCTATTGCATGTTTGTGATGTTCAAGGAGCAAACAATTATATCCAAGGCTGGAATTCCAGATTTTTTTTAACCAACCAGTCTGGCAGGCAACTCACAAAATACCTGCCTGACAGTAATTTCACCAGCAGCCAGTGTAACTTAATTACACTATGAGTTCAAATAAAAATTACCAGCCAGTCGGGTACTTTTGCATCTTCACCCGCCCAACACAATAGGCTAGCAGATGGGTTCTTTTCCAAGCCTTATAATATGGTATGATAAACGCTAAGTTGGGCCTGATTGACCTCTTTTTTGGGGTGGAGATTTTGTAGGCTATGTGGGCATAAATATAGTAAAAGAAAACAGGTAACTTGGGTACATTTTGTATCAATGATTAATTGTATTATAATATGAGGTAGTTTACCAACCCAGAGTGTTTACAATAGACAATAACTAGAAATATTAATGAACACCGGCGAATGTCCCAGCAAAAAATTAGCAAGGACATTTACTGGTGGGGACTTACGTTATAATACAATGATTATTTGTGTGACTGTATTATATTGTTTGTTTGTGACTGTATATATTGTTTGGTAATTCTTTGTGATCTGAATCTGATGTGTTAATTCACATTTTTTATTTTTTTATTTTAGCACTTTCCACTCGGCAGTTGTCTGCAGATGACAGTTCAAAAATTTCACAAAATGTTTCAAATATATCAAGAGTTTTGAATTACATCACCATATTCGGAATCACTATAAGGAATAGATTAAAATATGTACAAACATGCCTAGTATTGGTTCAGTAATTCAGCAGATAAGACTAGGAAATTTGTTTTGTATATTTATGGTAAAACTATAGCGGCGTGGAAAGTGTTAGGGTTTTGCCCTTTAACATTGGTAGGTTTACATAATCCTCCTGTGCTTTCTTCAGCTTGTAGGATACCCTAAGTATTTCCCTGAATTGTGGTCATCTTTTTTTAATCTCCAGCATGATTCAATACCGGGGGGGGGGGGGGGGAGAACTCAAATAACTTTTGCCGTGGGAGATTTGAAATCCTAACCCACTTAACCTCAAAAGTAGCTGATTTGACTGTTTTCCCCGCAACTTGGGTTCCATGTTTGGTTTTTGTTCGTGATTTGGGACCCACGTTTAGGATTTTCCAGCACAAATCATCCCCCATGTTTCGGGAATTTTAGCAAAAGAAGCACATACCTGTATAATATGTGTGAGTACCCCACCCCTCCCCTTCCCTCCCAGGGACTCAATGAGAGTTAATGATCATAACAACAATGATAATAGAAACCTTAATCACGACTTTTATCCAACCAACTAGTTCATTAAAACGATGATTTTGATTGTAGAAACGAGATGATTTCTTCTGCTAATGACTCTGGATATTTGTTGATAAGAAAGTGGCTGCCATCATCAAATATAACGGATCGGGATAATTCTTTAGATTCTGTAAATAACAAATGATCAAAAATTATGAAACATCAAACATCAGAAATGTATCTTTTATAAATGTTATGCCTACAAATTAATTATTCTGTTTTAATTGCTAGCAAGTGCTTTTAGTAACAGAAAGGTACTCAATGCACAGTTGCAGTCACGACCTTTGCCCCACGCAACCCCCATTATCTCAAGCCCTACCCCATCATTTTGTCCCACAAACAATCGAAAATGTTGAGTTTAATGTCAAAATTACTTAATATTGGTCTTAAATGTCTAATTTAGAACAATTTAAGCTAACTTCAGGCAATTTTTTACATTAAAAGCAAACAAAATTGTGTGCTTCACACACATTTTGTGAGTGGCTTCACACACATTTTGTGAGTTGGGGGGGGGGGTCTATACATGTAGAGCAACTAGAGGGTGAAATAGTACCCTACTGCCCTGATTTTTGGTGTTCAAATGGTTGACAAACCCAACAGCACAATTATTTCAAAAAGACAGCCACAAATGTTGAAGTAAAAAACAAAATATTTTACCATGTGAATGTATACCCAAAAGAACTGAAAAAGAGGCATGATAATGGTGTCTTAACACTTTTCACGTGGCAGTCGTCTGCAGACGACAGTTCCAAAATTTCACAAAATGTTTCAAAAAAAGGCACAATTATTAAATTTCATAACCATTTTTGGAATCGCCATGAGAAATGAGAAATGCATTACATTACAATAAGTACAAACATGGTAATACAATATTGGTTAAGTAATTCATGAGATAGACTTTGAAAAATTTGTTTAGTACATGGTAAAACAATATAGCCACATGGAAAGTGTTAAGCGCTGTATCAGATCCCCATTTGGACTTTCAATGTGAGTGCCCCCCCCCCCCCCCCCCCCCCCCTTAGGTAAACAAGCATCGTCCAGTCCATAAGATAAGTGGAACTAATAGCACTGGATCTAGTAATATTTTCAGGTGCTTTTACAGGGTGTTCCAGAGTTTCAAAACCATTTTAAAGATTAGTGTCTCTCTTAAAATAAGTCGCATTCCAAATTGAAAATATATTTGGAAGAGAAAACATGTAGAATCATTTCGAGGCCCCTCTATACACAACACACGCTGAAAGGTTTGGCCACATAACTCATAATACCATAAAATTGTTCAATTTGCTGGACGCACTGTGTAAGTCACTGTAATCACTGTTCCTCACATCCTCACAAAAAAGGTTTTCACTTATAAAATATTGTGAACAACTATAATAATAGAAGCATGCAGACTGATATTGGGTTCGATCATGATTTTAGGAATAATTTAGATACCTTTTTACAAACCATTGTGTTTGAGCTCCGTAGCTTTCGAGGTCATCACAACCCCTTCATGACCTGCTGTCATGTGATCGCCCAAAAGGTGGTCATGTGACAAGTGGAATGAAATAAACACTACGCTGAATGAAGGGGTTGTGATGACCTCGAAAGCTACGGAGCTCAAACACAATGGTTCGAAAAAGGTATCTAAATTATTCCTAACTAAAATAATGTTCATAGTAAGGATTATATAAATCTAAAATTAAAAGAATCATTGTAGAGAACCTTTTTTTCTTTTATTTCTCTTTCCCATCCTTGACTTTATTCAGCTCATTACACTACGCTTTTATACGAAAGGGCAGTTTTACAGTTCGGAAAACTTTTGTCTGTATTAGGCAACACAGATAGCTGTTATTTTAAGTTTGGTACCAAAATAATTCTACACGTCTTCTGTATCCAAATATGTTTATATTTTTGGACTACAAATTATTTAAGCGGGATATACAGTTTTGAAAAGGTTTCAAAACCTTTGGGACACCCTTGTCCCAAAGAATTATTGATGCTTTATCCATACCATTTTTAGACTGATGATGTGGTTGTTGAGAGCGTTTTCCTTTGCAGTAATAAATGATATCCTCTAGCCTCATACCCATATGCATTATGGTATGTTCTGTGATTGAGTACTCAATAAGCTTATCATCACTACTGGAAATGAGGAGTGTTGGACATCTACGTTGACTAACAGCATTCACATCAATACCAAACTGTCAAGATATAATGGAATGACATCAAGTTATTTAAAGGGGCACTAAGAGATGCTCCGGGGAAGAAAAAAAGAAGAAAAAAGACAATTTTATATTAATTTCCCTTCATAAAATAGTAAGCCGTATCCAGTCTTAACCACATTAAGTGCCATTTTAAAGCATTCAAAAAGCTCTATTTGTTGGTATTAAAATCTCAAATTTTTCTTCGAGAGACAACTGTCCCCTTTTGCTGCGGCTGGACAAATATGGTGAATTAGTGTATACAACATTCATGTGTCTTTTCAGGTTTTTCATTAGTTTCATTGATCAGCATCTCTGAATCAGGCAGCCAACAAAATACATTGTGTATTGAATTTCCGTGGATTGGCTTTAATTTATTTTTATTTTTAATGAAAGCCAAATATGTGGTCTTTTTAACACTATAATTGGTTATGAAAATATGCAGGCCTAAACTGCCTGTGGCGCTTTCGCCAAAAAAGTGCCTGTTCTTTCTGACTCACCCTGTATAAACAATTTAGAACCTATTCCTAAATGGGCCCACTATTTAGTGGTGTGCACCATTCAGACATTCTCGATTGATTTTACCTGATTGAAATCCATGTGAGCAGCTTCATAAAAAGACATCACCTGCGCTATGGGAGTGCGCCCTCTAAAGCCAGTAGCAACAAATATTGGTGACAACATCCTGGCAAAAATCCTCCCTATAAACGGGATACTTGCTATCCAGTATAGAAGTGTTGTAAGAAACCTGACAATAACCTGAGGTCTTAGTATCCTGAAAGATAAACACACAGATTGTCAAAGCTAATTCACCAGCCGAATGACCTTATATTCTATTTGCTATCGTCATTTGCTGCATCAAATATGTATCAAGTTAAGTCTTCAAGTCAAGTCATTGTTGACTTAAGTTGTCACAAACTAACCTAGTCACTTTCATTATCAGACCCTTGGGTGTAGCCTATTAAAGGGACAGCAAAAGCCTAAATTGCGGTAAGCGGATGCATCTGGCCAACCCGCGCCTTTCACTTGATACTGTTAAATGTGATCTTTTGTAGGAAACTACTGCAAAGCATGAAATGTTTGCAGTATTAAAATGTCGCAAATCACTGGTCTTTTTCACAGCATGAACATTTCAGGAATGTGCTGAGCAGTCATTACAGGCCTTTAAAAAGCCAAAAAATCATGTGCATGAAAATTTCGCAAGTCAGTGGCACTCGAGAAATTCGCAAAATGTTGATGCACATGAACATTTCATGCTTTACAGTAACTTTAAAATCTGAATACGAGGTAGGAAACTGTTATGTAGCATCAGTTTCGAATGCTTTGGATGCATTTAAGATCTTTGCGGGTCACTCAATACGATTAACACTCTGATGACTACATGAGGGCTGATACGGTTCCACAAGGAAATATTACCATCGCCACTTTACCAACCGCGAAAGCGGTGAACCTCGCTTTCCAAGTATTCATATTAATATTGACTGACTCACCATTCAATGCATTGCTTTACTCCTTTCTGGAAAAAGATAACTGATTATAGACATGGGTTCAGTCTCATATAGACTGATTAGGGAGCTTTCGATTTAAACGACAGCCGCTTCTACGACATGATGACACCTCGAGTCATGTGCGCATGCGTCGACTTAGCAATCCATCAGTCGTCCAATTTCTGGGACCTGTGATCTTAAGCTTTCGATTTGCGCGACAGACGCTTGTACGACGGTATAACACAAAAAGTTGGTTGTTATTTCCTTTACGCGTTGTAGCATTTAGAGGACCAACAGATGACAAAATTGACGCATTCGCACATGACTCAAAGTGTCATTCAACCGTCCTAGATTCATCACTCAGCTCTCTATAATCAGCCGAAGACAGGTCCCAGAAATTGGACGACCGATGGATTGCTAAGTCGACGCATGCGCACATGACTCGAGGTGTCATCTTAAGCGTCCGTCGTCCAAATCGAAATCTCCCTATTGTCATTTTCAAGGCGACCTAACACTTACCTGTGCGGTGTCGTGCCAGGGCTACATATAAGCCCTAAGGATTGAACAGCACCTTCTTTGGGTGGATTATGTGCGATGTGCGTGGCTATATGACAACCCATGGAATGACCAAATATCATTGCTATCCTGTCATCATAAGATAAGAACACAAAATAATTGTTACTTGTTAACAATTTCCACCATGCAAAGATTTCAAAAATCGGGGTGAAAATTAATTTTAGGGGGTGAAATTAATCTTGCCATATAGCGACCATAGGCTACAGGTCCAAAAGTTGGGAGTCTGATTTCACCTCTGAGTTTTCAAAAAGTCCCAAAATGGGGGGCGAAATTTGTGAAAATTTCATTTAGAGGGATCATTCACCCCAGTCGGAGGTTAGTGCTATTCCTGCTTGTAATGCCAATATTGTTACAGATTTCACAAAATGTTCATTTTCGCTACACAGGTCAATGGATGGAATAAGATTTTATCAAGATGCACATTTTTTTTTGTTCATCTTGGCCGAAAAACACCATTTTGGTCTAAAAAAACAAAAATTATGATTTTCATTCATTGATATTATTCTCAAAATGGTAGAAATATTGTAACATGTTGTAGATTCAAGTAGAAACCAAAATAATACAGAATTGTTTGATATTCAGAGTTGTTTTAGGCAAAAAATATGTGCTTTTAGGGGAAAAACTCAATGTGTCCAATTTCATGTTTCGAGGTAGATTTAGACTGCATGGTTATGTACGCATAAACATAAACAAACATGGCTTCAGCAACTGTCTGTAAAAAATCAATAGATTTTCCTGTTTTTTGCTCATATCTTGGTAAATTCTGTACAGTTTTCGGCCATTTATAGCTTATAACCCGTTCTGGATCATCATCTATTATCGGTACATAATGTTCAAGGCGTTTAGATGAAAAATCAGATGATAGCCTTTAATGGATACATACACATACCCTAGGGACAGGGATTTTGCGCTTTTTAAAAGCACTAAAAGTGCTGCTTGCTTTTGGAAAAAGTGCTTTTTTGAGCAAAAGGTGCTTTTTTAGGTAAAAAGTGTTTTTTTTTAGTAAAAGGTGCTTTTATTTACCAAAATTATGCCATATGCGTTAAAAATAAATCCAAAAGTGATTGTATTGCATGTTTCCATGTTGACATATCTTTTTTCGTTGTCAAAACCATTATTTTTCATTCAAAACTACATTCAAACTAAACTAAGTGTAGAATAAACACGTCCACAGTTATGTAACTTGTTGATTTTTAGGTAAATGCACATTATTTGTTAAATATTTAGACAACTTTTGAAAAAAAATGCTGTGTGATGAAAAAGTGCTTTTTTGAGCAAAAAGTGCTATTTTGGGCAAAAGGTACTTTTTTTGGTGCTTTTGCGCTTTTGAGCATTTTCCCTGTCCTTAACATACAACATTACGTGAATTGAGATACATATTCATTTTTTGCAACAACAGAAAATAAAGTATGGATTACGAAGGCATTACTCACTTATCGATATGTAAAGTCTGAATAAGTCCCTTAACAATGGCCGCCTTATGAGGAGTGCTGTAATCGTACACCTTATTTTTGTCAACTTCAGTAACGCCATTACCTTGTAGGATTATACAAAACAAACAAATAAGGAACACAGATATTATATGATTGGGCTTTACATAAGAAGTAATATTGGTAGGCTAAATGCGATGTCTTGCGGGGTTTTTTTGCAGATCATTCTTAACCAAAACAACATTGTCACTTTGGGTCAACACACAATTTATTTTTGTATGCCTGTATGTCACACTGAGTGAAGCCCAATATGAGCACACACTAACTTCCCTTATCATAAGAGGAAATGAAGCTAATTACATTTTTTTAATCGGCCTAGCCTATGCTGTAGACATTTTACTTCTTGCAAGAATTGTTATATCAAACTTCTGTGTGCAACTTGACGCACCTATGGTCTTTGACAAAGTATGCAGGGATGGAAATAAGACCCGCCCGCCCGCCCATAGCGGGTAACTTTCGTGTCAGGCGGGTGAAGATGCAAAGGTACCCGTCCGACTGGCGGGTAACATTTTTGAAGCTCAAAGTGTAAGTAACAGTAAGTTCAGGGTAATTTCATCATCAGATGTGTCATGATTATAGAAGAGATCAAAGGTTGATACATGATAAATACGAAAAGCTGTTACGGGCTAGGGTTATGTGGAACATCGTACAATAAAGACAAAAATATGTAATTGTATCATAATTTAAAAGTAGTCTTGCTCTTAATTGTTTGCTGCAAAATATTATGGAAAAAACCGAGGGCTGGTGGAATTTTTGTCGGGCAGGTAAATTATGTGAGTTACCTGCCCGACTGGCTAGTTGAAAAAAATCGGAAGTTCCAACCCTGAAAGTATGGTATCATAATCATTGATGTACAAGTGGCATGTGATTTAGGGCTCTTGCCCTTTTACAAGTAGAGGAAAGCTCGAGGAAAGAGCGGGGAAAGCGCGATCCTATTTTTTCTATAATTGTTAAAAGGAGTGGCAAAGGAACATAAACCTGAAAATGAACTCTGGGGCAGGGAATAGCCCAAAACGACACCCTATACTCTGTCGCGCAGATACCTTAGGACCCCTCATGGTTTGGTAAATCACAATATTGTCTTCTTTTGTTAGCAATAAAAATGTCTAAAAACCTTGATATTTTGAATATTAAGATTGACTGAGAGGTATGATTAATTCGCTATTAGGTTCAGGGTTGGTATAATACGAGAAAATTATTAATGTGCATTCAGTGTCATAATAGTATATATGATACTTCATGCACATAATAATTTCCAGAATCATACCTTCGCTTCACCTTATAACTAATAATCATGGGTTAGCTGTTTCTTTGATATTTGGGTCTCTGAAATACAGGCCGAATATTAAACAAAACCTGCCATAGTGGAAAGAAAAACATGATGAATTTTAAACTTTTTTAAACCTTGTGAGAATGATAGATTTGTTAGCAACTTTGTGTGAACAAAATGAAGTCAATTTGATTTACTGTTTGAACCTTTGTACTTCGGTACCTGAAATCCAATTTACAAGTTTGTCCACGAGACATTGTGAATTTGAATTGACATTGCACACATTAAATTTTCACATTTGAAATCCCGCCAACAAATTTTGCAATAAACTTATTGTTAATATTCAACACAATAATTCCTACCATTGAGAAATTTTGCCCATCTAAATAATGAAAAAATGTCAATCACACCATAAATTAATCTCTGGTTTTCAAAATTGAATGAAGGACATAATTATTTGTGCATGTAGATGCCTCGGGACATTACAGCCCTTTTATGGCAAATGAATGTATCTTATATTTAGTTTTCTAACAGTATACTTCCTTTTAACATGATCAAAGTTAGCTTTTTTCTCCATAAATCATGTAGTGGTAAAAGACAGTATATTTTTATTGTCTTTACAAGTTGCAACCTTTTTCTAAGTGAGGATTATTGAACCAAGTTAACACAATCCATGTCAAAAGGAAGTATATCATTAGGAAATTACATATAAGATACTTCCTTTTGCCATAAAAGGGTCGATTAGACGGGACATTAGACGATTACATTGGGTGCCTCACAAAAAGGGTTTACCCAGGACAAACAGAAAATGCTATTGACTTCATTTTTTCACACTAAGTTTACTTAAGTATTTTTCCTTTTCATGTTTGAACACTTCCTAATTTCAACTTGGTTTTGAAAACAAGATGGCTTCTTTTCACTATTACAGGTCTTCTTTAATCACCATGTATGATAAACCTTACTATCGCTCACCTGGTAAATTAGGTATTATTACCCTGTATCCTGCCGACACTAGCTTAGCGATCATTCCCCGAAATGCATTGTGGGTACACGGAGCTCCATGGATACCAATCAGAACTGGCCCTGATGGAGGACCTGCTTCAGCATACACTATTTCAAATTCTGTGCAGAGAGCTTTGACGTGTGCCCTCTGGATGCTAAAAACTCCTGACGGTGATGAGCCACTCATTGTCTTTAAAATTAATCTAGAGTGTAAGGGGAAAATGTAAATAGCATGTGTCTTATTAAAGGTGCAGCGCTGTTCATGTCTTATTAAAGGTGCAGCGCTGTTCATGTCTTTGCAAACAGCATTTGTATCAGGGGTCAAAATACGCTGGGATAGTAAAGTTAAATTGAGATTATGTTGAACAAATCCAAGATGTTTACTCACATTTTAGACGGTTTCTTCAACCAGGTCGGCTGACTTCCTCAGTAACATAATCTCAATGTTACTTCATTATCTACAATCCTCATGAACTTATTCAAAGATACACTGGGACATTCGCCCTTATTTTTCACAACTGGTTATGCCACTGATCTGTGATGTAATCAAGCAAAATGAGTCTGAGTGAAGTCACAAATTTTGATTTTGATCTTTTGTTTTGAATACCCGTCATGTTCTCATATATCGTTAGAATTAATTGATCATTTTTAATGTGCCTTTTGTGGGTGGGCCAATATCATCAAGTAGAGAACTAAAAATGTGATAGTTTTGACTTCAGACTCATTTTGCTTGATCGCATGTGACCACCTGATTTTTCTGAATCCCCTCTAAACAGTTGATCGCATTCATAGCATTGGTTGTCCGCCTAGTGATTTACTATGTTTACATACACGCGTACACACATGAGAAATAGAACGTGGAAGGAGACTAATCACAAAACTATTCAGAACCGATCGTAAACCTCCTTCGGCTGGCGAGATGCAAATTTTCCACATTTTTCGCTGTGATTAGCAAACAAACAGAGAAAATGATCAGAACCTTTATCTTTAAGTTAAAATTGACCAATGTTTATCGTTGCGGACGACCCCGGACGTACATATTATGTTGCGGACGTACATCTGTGAAATAATTCACAGATTTACGTCCGCAACACTTCAAGAGACCATGTATTAAAAATGTAAACAGATACAGAACAAAATAAGTTTCAAACATTAAGTATAAATCTTTAGAAAAATACTTACTTCATTGCCACGGTATTACACGGTGTGGTTAAAAGTAGCACCTTTTGGGAACAGAAGGTGCCAAATTTAATCCAAAATGTATAGGCCTAATTCTTAATATTTTGGTCATTTTAAGTAAACTATTTTATGATACACAACGCATGTTCATTGTTGTGTTAATTGTATCAATTTGTAATGCTTGCCTTAGTTCATTCATGGAATTAATTGTACTTCAATGGTGTGATTTTTACTAAAAAATACCCTGTACATGTATGTCCGCATCAACTTCAAAATCAGCCAAACCGAGAATTCCAAATTAGATCATGTATCCAACCTATACCCTTTGATACGATTTTCAATTTTTCAATTTTTTTCAATTTTAGGTTGAGCTTGTTGGAAATTTGAACTACCTGGCACTTCGAAACTTGTAGGGCATCCAAGTCCTACAATATGGTTTAAAAGTTTCAAGATCTTCACACATTTTCTATGTTAAAGGTAGATGTTCCGATTTTCAACTTGAAGTTTTCTATTCTACATGAAAGGTCATCCTTAAAAAAGTTGTGTTCCAAAGTTTGAGTTGCATAGCTCAAGATGCTGTGAACTGTACCCATTGAGTAGTACACAAACTATATTGGTGGTTACCACCATTAGCGGTAATTCGACGTTATTTCATCGATTTCTCCGTAATTATACCGATTTAGGCCGTCAAATTTCAGTATGATGATGAGAAAAATACGAGCTTTCATATGATATGAAAATCTCTGTATGTTTGAAATAATTCTGTGTTACGAAAATGTGATCGGGTCATCTACCTTTAAATAGTGTTTTGGAGATATTTGTTACACTAGTATAACTTCACCAAAATATACCAAGTAGGCCCCTACCTACATGTACCCGGGGGGTGGGGGCGGTATGTGCGGGTACACACCAAAGTCCCAGTTGCCAGTGTACTTACCCAAGTCACAATTTCCTGCACTGTCAATGTATGGCACTTGTAAAATCCACTTTAATCTACTGGCATCCACCTCAACATATTTTAATCAGTTATCACTGGTATTTATCATTTAGCATCTAAAATCTCATAAAAAATGGAGTAATTCTTGATGGTGAAAAAAATATTTATATATTTTAGAGGTAACAGAATTCTGACTACATCTCATGGCGTGTGTATTTATGAATGAAAATATCCAGAGTTCATAACCCTTGACCCATGAAGAATGGTCATATGCCCCACCCATTTTTTTATCAAATGACCACAGGTAATGCATGTGATTGGTTAAGTAATAAACTGTGTTTAAGATTTTCAGATATTGACTATATTTATTTGACAGCTGATACTCTTATTGCTGTGAGCTGTGATTGGCATGTACCAACTCGTATTGAATGTATTATAGTCCAGGTGCAATTCCCTTTTGTTGTCAGGAATGTCAGTTCAGGCTGCATGACTAAATCTTTTATGATCTAGATAGATTATGTAAAGTACCTGTGGTTGACACAATGAAAATGATGACCAACATTGTTGCCAAACTAGTCAGCAAACAGTGAATTGGGCTCATTCTAAACTGTGTGCTGTTCTCCAAACAAAAATATTTTGTTGCTCAAGTAGAATTTTCTAATGGGATTACTCAGCATTGGGCCATTTGTTTGTCTTTGTCTATGGTCTAAAAAGCACCTAGATGGATGGTAACACATGTGCATCTTTTACTATAGCTCAAATTGAACATGTACATTTGGTCAAAATATTGTAGGCATTTTATGATCAGAGGCCCATATTTTCCTTCAAATGCAAGGATCAAGTGTATGCTTGGACTATTTAAGGAGAACATTTGTAAAGCCCATGCTGTAAGTATAGGTTCTGGTTATTGAGTATTTTTCTTGTTTGCTATGTGGTTATTTTGGGCCTGTTCAAAACAGGCCAACGGTGGTTGTTTAAGTCATAATGTTTTTCAGGTCCCTCAATTAGCAAATTGAGGGACCTGAAGTTAGGTCTAATGTGTGGGGACAAAGATCCCATTTTCACGACCTGTCGCCGCTCATAAATGATAAAGCATCTCATTTCACTGATAAGTCGTTCCACAACACAAGCTATACAATCCAAACTCTAGCACCGAGTTGCCCCCAAATACACCCAATTTTGGTAAATTTAGCCCAATTTGTCCTAATTTAATTTAAAAACACCCAATTGAATTGGTTGGGCGGAAAATGTTTTCAACTTGGGCCGTTCGCCAAGACCCCCAATTTAGGACGTGTCAGTTCGGTAAGTCCCTGTTTTGAGAATGCCCAGTCACACACCCCTACCCTCTTCAAATCCCCCGGGCCTACCTATACCAAGAATACCAATTAAATAAGTAAACCAAGCATATTAAATAAATACCTGTCATCCGTTCTGACTGTGTGTGTGTTGAATCCGTTTTTAGTGTTAATTTTGCGTCTGATGAATGGTAAATAGAGCCTGTAGTATAAATATCGCCCTCTCTCAGAAACACGCCAGGTCTATGAAACAGCCAGCAGCCCATTGTCTGAAATTTGACAGATTTGGTTCATATAGAACCTGATATGAAGAGGTATTTTGCAAAAGGGCCTACATCCACTTTGGCTCTTTTTGAGGAAAAAGTCAAAAAACTGTTTTTAATTATTCAAGTTGAGCAATTGAAAAACTGAATGGATTATGAAAGAGGTAGGCCTACACACCACATTGGTTTTTAATATTTTTAAAATCATGTTTAAATGTTTTTGAAAATTTGGGTGTTTGTTTGTTTGAAACAAAACTCCATCTGTTTGTACATTAGAGAAAATACCACACAAAACAAATCATTTATTTTAATTATTTTTCAAAAAAGAGTTTGATATAGAAATGTATAAGGCACAATCAATGTTTCAAGGAAACAAAGTCATTTTTTTCAAAAAGACATCTCATTGTATACAGCCATTGAAGTTGTTTTGTTGCAAAAGGGCTTGTATCCATAATTAAAGGCATATTATGTGATCTTTTCCAAGTAGCGCCCTCTATCATAGATTTTTAGGAGTAATTCTGTTATACCCTTCACAGAGGTATTCATAGTGTGATTTTTTAAGAACGACGCATAGTAGGCCTACCGATGTTGGTGTGTAGGGTATATAACAGAATTATGCCGATTTGACTATGAAAGCAGATTTTCTTGCAGATTTGCATTTTTGATCATAAATCATAAAGATCTTCTAAGTTACAGATCGAAACGATTCCTAATTACTTCAAAATCATGGTTTGAAAAATAGATTGTAGAGTGGTAGGCCTACAATCTATTTTTCAAATTTTACTCTAAATTTTAAACCATGATTTTGAGGTTATTGGGAATCGTATCGTATCGCTCTGTAACTTGGAATATATTTATGATTTATGATCAGAAAAGTAAATCTGCAAGAAAATCTGCTTCCAATTTTTTTCGAGGATTGAGGGCGTCCCATGGAAAAGATCACATAATATACCTTTAAGCACCAGTCGTTTGTCATCAGGAACCTCGTCAACGCCACATGGTAATCAACTCGTTTCATTAAGATTATGCAAATAATGCAAGTTATGCAACCACTGATCGAAGTTAGATCCTCGGTTTACCCCAATCACTGAAGCTAGCATAGGCCTACCCCATCTCTGACTGTCCCAATCCAGTATCCATCGAGGCGGCGCCACACAGGGGGGGGGGGGGGGGGGGGGGGGGGGGGGGGGCTATTGCATGGTATTGCATAATTGATTGCCCCGTACTTGAAGAGGACGAGGTTTTTGTAAAAGAAATCATGGTTGTTGTTTGTTTGTTTTGGGGTTTTTTTTGGGGGGGGGGGGTTAACAAAATCTGATTTAAAATGCTCAATGGACTAAAGTAAATCTATTTCTAAGATCTGCTTTTTAAATATTTTAACCAAAAAGTTATGGAAAGAATAAAGAAGAAATAAAATAAAATTATAGAATTCCTGAAAAAATGATGCACGAGGGGAAGTAAATTACTAACACTAGACCTAATTATTATTTTTTATGTTTAGTTAACATGGTTAAATCATAATCTCGGGCGTCACTGATGCCAAAAATCTAAGCACGCTCGATGTACCATGTTTCCAATTTTGTTCAATCATCCATCAGAATCACTTCATTGAAAGGTAACTGTATCTGTTTTGATTTTTCTCATGTTTATATAAACCAAATAAATATCCCTTTGGGGCAAGAAAAACAAAGAAATGTGATATTGCTGAAGTATATAATTTATGGAAAACTTAAGCACATGAAAATGGTGATAACTTGTTCCGGACAGCTAAAATCAAAAGCCATTTTAATTTTTATCTTTCAATATGTTGGGTTAATGTTTTCTCCAAAAAAAATAAAACTATATTTTGTTGAAGCACTGAATCCGATGGTGGAAAAAGTACAAATTTGACAAGAATTCATCATAATTTATACTGAAATTTACCCCCTCAAACGGGTTTCCTATAGCTTTTTAACCGCTAAAACCTCTTCCAGAGGGCGTTTCCCCCTGGACTCTACCCGTTAGCAGACGACGGTGGCTACGAACGGCCGTTAATTTTGAATTTCCGTTGGTTTCAATGTAACAATGGATTTTGATTATATGACCCATAAAATTCATCATAGGTTAGAAGAAAATTTTTCCAATCCAAAACCGTTCGGGATGGATAATCATCCCAATTGTAAATGCTATTTTTTAAAATTTAAACCGTTGTTAAGCGGTCGTCCCATTCACTTGATCAGGTAACCTCGTTCGCATATTTTAACCTGAATACTCGTGAATACGCCTATGTCCAGCGTCGTCTGCCCGTTAGATCTACATTACGCGGCAAGACGCTCTTCTATTTTTTTGGGGCGAAGCCACCCTTATAGCATGAGATTGCAAAAACTTACACATTTTGGTCTTTCTAGACATAAGTGGGGGCCGCCATGTTTGTAGTCTTTGTAAATTACATGTACCTATGCAGTTTATTTCAACAGTACCCGCAGTCTGTGCTGGAGTCAAAGCTATATTTGTTTAGTTGATTAGAGATGTCTACTCCCAACAGAGAGACATAATAGCTTATCTTGTTTGACTAGCTTATCTTGTTTGACCAAGGTCATATATACCTAGATTGTTCTTCAGACTGTATCCCCCCCCCTCCCCCTCCATGCACACAAATCAACTTTTAACATGAAACAGACCTCACATGTTTTGAAATTGGATCTCGTGGTCTAATCACACAGATAATATTAACAATATCAAGGCAATATTCACCTTTGTCAAGCCAAACCATCAAAGCAATTCATGAAGGAACTCAGCAAGTTGGCCCTTTTGTGCAGCTACACTATTTGGAATGCGAGGCAAGAGCCAGCATGGGAAGCGATGATCAACCCTACCTCAAGGTGTGATTCTCTATCCCTGCACATAGTTCCACTTTGCTGGGTTCGCTCTATTTCTGTGTATCTCCTGGTTCCGGTTGGACATTATTGATTTTTGTGGTTATTTGATGTATTTTTGTTTGTTGTTCAGCCCTGCGTTAAACCTGGACCACTGTGTGGTTCCGATTTTTGTCCTGGGCTTTAATCTACCTTCTTTTTTCTCGCATTGTATAATTTGTGTCAGAGATTGCTTGAATAAAGATTGATTACACACATTGGTTACAAAACATGCTTCTTTCTCTTGGATCGCCCCCATTCCATTTCAATGAATTTTTATTATATAGTCGGGGAATTTCATTTATGGCCAGGTTAGTAGGAGACCAACACAGAAAACTTTTCTGAGTCGAGCGACTCGCTTACGTGAGTATTCATTTTGTCCGTGAGGCGACCCGCTTTCAGAATGTATGCGAGTCATATTACACACTTTAAGCGAGTCAAATGACCCATGTAAGTAGGTATAATTGTATGAAAGTGGTCATTGGTAATTGATTGACCCACTTGTGCGAGTCACATTACTCACTGAAAGTACAAATGTCTCAAGTGACCTATTTAAATAGGTCAATTGACCTGCCTACGTGGGTCACATTACTCACTTAGGTGGGTATTCATTTTTGTCCGTGAGGCGACCCGTTCAACAATCGAGTGAGTCAATGGACACACTTCCAACTCAAAGTGAGTTCAAATGACTCGGATCTGTTAAACAATTCCAGTGAGTCAATGGACACACTTCAAAGTCAAAGCAAGTCAAATGACTCAGATCTGTTTAACAATTCCAGTGAGTCAATGGACACACTTCAAACTCAAAGTGTCTAATGACTCACATCTGTTTAACAATTCCATTGAGTCAATGGACACACTTCAAACTCAAAGTAAGTCAAATGACTCGGATCTGTTTAAACAATTCAAGTGAGTCAATGGACAGTTGGACACACTTCAAAGTGAGTCAAATGACTCGGATAGATAATTCCAAATGATACACCCATTGCAAAACAAAGGAGAATTGATGTCAAATTTGACTATATTGCCGAATCAGATATGAATTTACTAGGGTCTAGTCATTTTGATTAAAAAAATCTAGTCACATCAATCATGCTATAATTTGACTAGAAATATCTAGCCCCATTCGACAAGAATTTAGTCAAGTTGACCACAGATCTCCAAGTAAATAAGATTTTTCCTAGTTCTGGTCATTATGACTAGAATATTGTCATTAAGGCTGTTAGTGATGAAAAGATGCCACAATCAGCAACTCCTCTTAACATGTTTCATCAGTTAAAGCTTTGGCAAACTGCAAAAACCCAGGGAAACATGAGTGCTGGGTATTTTCCATACCTGCAATAAATGTCATGGCAAGAAGAGGCTAATTATAATATAAATACACAACACTTCAAACATTTGGCATGACCTCATCAATTTATTGACATTTTTTTGATACAACTGGTCAAAGTTATGTGTGGCTTTATATTCTTGTGTTGCCTGAAATATATTTCTTATTTCAATTTCAAATGTATTCTAAATCAAAACTCTAATTTTGATTTCAGTTCAATTCAATTCAAATTTATTTGTACAGTTGATAACTTCTTTCCATAACTTTGGATGTTTGTTTTTCTTGGAGGCCGAGTTGTCTTGTGACGAGTTGTATCGAAGGCTGAGTTGTGTTGGCCGAGTTGTCTCGAAGGCCAAGTTGTCCTGGAGGTAGATTTCTGGAAGTGGAAATACAAACAGTAAGATATAAATAAATACTTGGTAGATACTTCCAAAGTCAAAGTATTTTTCCATTAAATAATCATAGGCTGCCTTTGATGCTGTGCATAATATCATCCTCTCCTCTGTTGAACAGACTTCTGATGTATCAAGAAATGATTGTCACTTGCCACGTCTAATATTATTATCAAATGGTTACAATAGGGTTGAACAAAGGTTTTTTCTTCTTATTTAATAATTTTTTATTATCATTTCTTCCGCTGAAAAGATCACATACATCATAAAACAATTCAAATATACATGTGGTGATACAAATTATTTAGGGGGCACATTCATGTATAAACAAATTTTATTTAGATTGAACGTATTTAGTATTCTATGTTGCACAAAGTTGTTTCTTCCCCAGGAGCAAGGTTTTGAGCTTAACAATTCCCCACCTACACTTACAGGTTTGATAAAAATCAGATTACAATGTTAGCTATAATAGTGTTGTTTATATAGATATATACCAGTACCATAGTAATAATTTGACATTTGGATAATTTTAGGGGGCATGAAGAAAAAAAATGATGTGCGCGAAGCGTGGATATTTTGTTTTTGGCATTTTACGCTAAATTGTCAAATGTTGACTAATTTAGTTTAAAAAAAGTGCGCGAAGCTTGAAAAAATTGCCTTTTCTATTTGCTCTTATTTTAACTTAAATTGTCTTTTGGGTGTTTTTTTTTTTTGGGGGGGGGCAAAGTGGGGGATGGGGCACAAAACGATTTTGGGGGAAATGCCCCTTGCCCCCCCCCCCCCCCCCCCCCTGTAGCGCCGCTACTGGGGAGAAAAAAAATAAACACGTTAGTATACCTGAGCAACCACAACTCATAACCCAAAGTTGCAATTTTGTTCTCTTCATCTTTTTTTTCACCCTTTTCCCCAATAGTTATTCTTTTACCAATTGGCATTATTTCCCCAATTCTGCTCATTATTTCCCGGGAGCGGTGCTCCCTGCTCACACACTTTGTGCAACCCTGGACGATGATGTGGATGGCAATTTATTTAATATTTATTTAAAATTCAACACCTACCTTTATTGACATCTTCGGTCACCCTGGCGAAGATTTGGTAACTACACTTGATGCCTTCGGATTATGTTCACTTCACCATCACTATGTCAGTACGAGTACAAACACATGTAGTAGGCTTTTACTGTAAAATAAATGCAGTTAGTAAAAAAATATTAAAATAGGCTTAGATCTGAACGTAATGTGTTTTGTCAGTGTCGTTTTCTGCGCAAAGTATTTGTTACAATGTTCACACTCATAGGGCATACATAGTGTAAATGACATCACTGATCAATGTTTGTTTTTCCCTTTGTAAAGCTGGATAAGCTATCGAACAAAAGGATAAGTAGAGGAGTGGGATAATGGCCAATAACACAGTACAGTGGATGATGTAATATAGGAAGCTGGAGAACACAGGCAGACTGAGAAAAGTGGGGTGGAGGACCTTGAATGACCTAAGTGCAGGTCAAGATAGCAGGCTGAGCAAGAAAACAAGAAATTACAGGGAGGGAGTGTTTGAAAACCCCAAGAAAATATAACCTAACCAAAATGGGACCACTGGCTACCAACCAAACACTCCCGAGAACGAGCCCAATCTAGGTGGGACTGCACACAGACCGATCAATCTGTTGTTTTGATCGCCCTGCCCCCAGACAAGGAAACAGTGTATACTCTGTTTGGCCATCTCGAGACAGTGACGTAACTGAACAGGCGCAGCTTTTACGCACGCGTACGTGTGTATCTTCCGCCTTTCAACGCTCGTGTTTGTACGCCAGCGCCGCGAGTATGCGCGCGCGTTATGTGATGCAATTAGTAGAATACGCGGTTACGTCACTGTCTCGAGATGGCCAAACAGAGTATAGTGTATTCTCTTTTTCTTCGTATTTTCCTTTCCATTTTGGTGTTCCTTGTATAAATTGTTCCCCACCATTGCAGTTGGGTTAGTGATCTTTTACATATGCTACTTTTACATTTTATCACTTCCATCCCTTTGGGATCCTGTTGCGGTTTTTGTGTTTGATCTGTTGGGACTCCCGTCTTACCATTAATAAAATAGGCTTAGATCTGAATGTGTTTTGTCAGTGGCGTTTTCCGAGCAAAGCATTTGTTACAATGTTCACACTCATAGGGCATTCATAGTGTAAATTACATCATAGATCAATGTTTTTACAATGTGGATGGCAATTTATTAAATATAAAATTTATTTCAAATTCAACACCTACCTTTATTGATGTCTTTAGACGGGCTTCAGACATCATGGTAAAGATTTGGTAACTACACTTGACGGCTTCGGTTTATGTTCACTTCACCATCATGTATGTCAGTACGAGTACAAACACATGTAGTAGGCTTTTACTGTAAAATAAATGCAGGGATCAGTACAAAATTATTCAAATAGGCTTAGGGAGCGTTCATAAATACTTTGGTGGGCGGTGGAGTGGCTGGCAAATTTTATTTTTGGTACATCACCACTTTTTGAACCCCCCCCCCCCCTTTTCTCGCTATGCCTATTTTTTTTTACCCCCCCCCCTTTTCTTGATAACTGAACCCGAATTTGTTGACCCCCCCTCAACTTATCATTTCCCTGACCTCTTGTCAAGGTCAAGAAATATAGTTAATATATAGTTATACTATTTTACATAAAGACCTTATTGCTGTGATTTACTAGAGCATATTCTCAATTTTATTAGAAACATAGGCCGGTACATAATATTCTATTCTGTACATGGGCACAGCTTGGAGGGCAGAAGATACAAAATATGGAGCGAGTCAGGACTCGCACATTTATACCAGTGGCATGTTATCAGGGGTGGGGTCTCCATTCCCCAAAGACTTCACACACAACTTTTGCACGATTATCTGTTCTTGAAAGACATGCATGTGTAGCGCAAATTCTTTTCTGCTTTTTATTTCATTTACATGAAACTGACCATGCTAAAGATGATATTCCTTGACCTGCGCGAGCGAGCGCGTAGCGGGCGATAAAATTGCTATTTTATGCTACATTTGGTTTCAATTCCCACTGACTGACGTTTTGAAATGGGATATAAGTAAATATTTAAACTTCTCTGAATCGGTGTAATTCCCCCTGAATGAGTCAAAGATGGTGGGGTGGGGGGGGGGGGGGGGGGGGGGGGTGGGGCTCCCCTACCCACACTCCACCCTTTGGACAATCCATAGCACCACTGCTCTTTTACCTGAAGTTGGAATTTTGGACAGCCCTCAATCCTAGAGAAAAGAATTGAAAGCAGATTTTCTTGCAGATTTACATTTCTGATCATAAATCATAAAATACATTCCAAGTTACAGGCCGATACGATTCCTAATTACTTCAAAATCATGGTTTTATAGAGTGAAAATTAACCCAACAGTTTATTTTTTTAGTCTAAATTCACTCTAAATGTTGAAGTAATTTCTAGAATCGTATCGCTCTGTATCTTGGAATACATAAATTTATGATTATGATCAGAAATGTAAATCTGCAAGTAAAGCTGCTTCCAAAATAGATTTGAGGATTGACGGCGTCTCCTGGAAAAGATATTGACTTGCCACCCCCCCCCCACACACACACACACACTATGGAAAGGTATGGCTGCTGGCTGCCGCACCTGGCCCGTCACCCACCTGTACAGATGGGGATCCCTCTCTATATTTGTATGCCATCACAACATTGTGTGAGTGTGAATCCGGGTTTGAAATTTTAAATTTCACTGAAACCTATGAACAAATAGTGTGCATAGGTAAGCAGGGGTCAGGCGGCGAAGGCCCTAGAAAATGTTGACATTAACGAGTGTTCAAACTTTTTTGACCCCTATAAGGGTTTTCAAAACTTTTTTGACCCCCCTTTGCAGAGTATCAACATTTTTGGAACCCCCTATAATTTTCCAGCACGCCATACCAACCAAAGTGTTTATGAACGCTCCCTTAGATCTGAATGAAATGTTTTTGTTAGTGGCTTTTTTCGCGCAAAGGATTTGTTACAATGTTCACACTCATAGGGCATTCATGTAAATTGACATCACTGATGAATATTTGCAATGTGGATGGCAATTCATTTAAACTAAATTTATTTAAAATTCAAACACCCACCTTTCTTTATTGACATCTTCAGACACCCTGGCACTGGCGAAGATTTGGAAACTACACTTGACACCTTCGGATTTTGTTCACTTTACCATCACTACGTCAGTACAAGTACAAACACATGTAGGCTTTTACTGTAAAATGAATACAGAAGTTTAAAAAAATTAAAATATAGGCTATGAATGCAGATGTTCACATTCTATAGTTGCTAACAATAATAACATGAGCCTTGATGTGATTAGGAGGTTTGTATAGTCTATTTGTGATGAGATCGTACTGTTTGCAACAGAGGATGCGGTTTGCACGTTGATGCAATATTGACCAGGACAGTGGCGTAGCTCAAGGGGGGGGGGGGGGGAAATGCCCCCCTGACAAAAAAAACACCATTTGGGCCCCCGCCCCCCACCCCCTAAAAAAAAGGGAGGGGGGGGGAGAAAAAAAGGAAATAGAAAAAAATTGAGAAAAAATACCAAGGTTATTAGCCAAATTGAAGGCTTTTTTTTTTTGACTGTGCGATTTTTTATTGACTGTGCAAATTGAAAAATTGAAAAAATTCCTAGCTACGCCACTGGACCAGGAAGTAATCTATTTAAATGTTTTCTTCTGTGTTCAGTTTTATTATTCAACAACTGTGCTGTGTTTTCTGAAACAATAATACAGAGATAAACAATACTAAATACATGCACATAAATGGGGATGGATAAACGGCGAGTTATGGGGCGGTAAGTTATGGGAGAGTTATGGTAAGACCAGCCGGCGAGTTATGGTAAGACCACCCGGTGAGTTACGGTAAGACCAATCTGGCAGTTACGGTAAGACCAATCCGGCGAATTACGGTAAGACCAGCCGGCAAGTTAAGGTAAGACCAGCCGGCGAGTTACGGTAAGACCAAGCCGGCGAGTTACGTTCAGACTAGCCGGTGAGTTACGGTAAGACCAGACGGTGAGTTACGGTAAGACCACACGGCGAGTTACGGTAAGACCAGCCGGCGAGTTACGGTAAGACCAAGCTGGCGAGTGACGGTAAGACCAAGCCATTTTGACATTATTTAGACAAAAATTGGGCAAAATTTGACGCAAGAAGAAGAAAAAAATCTCCTGACCCGCTTGACCTACAAAGATGATCTTAGTATCATTTTATTCCGAAGCAGAGAGACATTCATTTCTGCACAGAAATCCCTACCTATAGTGTGATTAAAAATTGAACGAACACCACGCATGCAGCACATAGATGATCGCGCCTGAAAATGTCATGCTCATGGTTATCCGCGCTTCACGCAATGTATGCAAAACACTGCTTCAATATGTTTGTTCAATTATAAATCCGCCTATAATATTATTAGTAGTCCGATAGTACTAGTATAGGCATGATCATAAAATGTTGAAAATAAAAAGATGTCTTTGAAAATGGAATAGGCCTACATGGAAAAAAAGTACTTTACAATACAAAATGATGGTTCAACCATGGACTTATTATAAGTCCATGGTTCAACCATGTCTGCAGGCTGAATAATCACAAACTTTTAACCAAAAAACTGGTCAAGTCATGCAAATTTTAAACCATTTTAGCTTAAATCGGCTTTACTTTCATGTTGTCTAGTTGCTTGTGTGTGGTTAGTTAGACATCATTGAATACATCCCAGCCCGTTTCTTCCTTTTTCGCTGGATTTAAAAGAGGTAATCATACTATGATTCATAGTTTTCCACAAATTTTCAAAAAAAAAGTCGCCCTGTGTAGTCAATGATATGAACAGATCCCTAACTAGTACTGTCTAGTCCGGCAGCAGGGATAATAGCGTATTTCCTTGCGAATGACAATATATTTATATTTCGTCTTTATAAATGTAATGTTCCGGTGTATGGTTGGAATCCAAGCGCTACCTTCAATCAACCAATGCAAAGCTTCCGAATTCTGAATCAGAAGCAAAATTCATGAAAATGACTTGATCCCATTCCTAGCAGGTGTCCGAATTGTCCAGCCCTGGCAAATTTCCGCTAAGTGGGCATATTTGCCAGTATTTACAGTTAATCCAAAAGTAGCGCTTCCATACAAAAAATGGCATATTCTACCCTTCATATATCAATTGTTTAACTCAATACCTAAATATTTTGTGTCACTTCAAAAAAATTCTTGGTTGCGTTTTGCCAGAAAAATGATGACATTTCAGTCATTTTGTGGCAAGTGGACATTTTGCCAGTATTTACAGTTAATCCAAAAGTAGCGCTTCCACACACAAAATGGCATCTTCTATCCTTCAAATATCGATAGCTGAACTTGATACCAAAATATTTAGCGTCGCTTCAAAACAATTCAGGGTTACGTTTTAGAAGAAGATGCAATTTCAGTCATTTTTGGCAAAAACTAGTTTTGAAATTTCATTTTCAAGCTTTCATTGAAAGTGCACTATAACATTAACAAACAGGGTATCCTCTACGCTTAGGCCCCCCCCCCCACAAAAAAAGAAGAAGTTGTGTTGCCCTCAAGTGCCAAAAATTAAAAATTGGGTCGGTCAGTCTGATTTTTAAAAAAAAAAATTTCAAATATTTTTCAATTATTTTATTTAATTTATTTTTTGGGCTGACAAATATATGCTTTGTGTCAAGACAAAATTGGTATAGGCCCATTTGTCAATTTAACTAATGTTTCTAAAAAAACATTTTAAGCTTACTTATTCATTTCAAGCAAGAAATAGTAACATTTAAACACTTTTAATCAAATTTAAATCTAAAAAAAACACCCTATTTTTGAGGGCAACACAACTTTATTTGTTTGGCCTTATTATGTACTAATTGGTGTACATACACCAATCCCCTCCCCCACCACAAACCCCTCTCACCCCCATCCCACATGCACAAACCCACTCAACCCCAACCACAAACCTACTCCACTTTCCCACAACCTCCCCTCCCCACTCACCCCATGCCACCACAACCCCCTCCACAAACCCCTCCCCTTCCCATCCCCACCACAATTTCCACAAACCCCCTCCCTTCCCATCCCCACCATAAACCCCTCCCATCCCATCCCCAACAACAACCCCCTCCCTTTTCCATCTCCACCACAAACCCCTCTCCTTTCATTCACAAAACCCCTCCCCCACCACAAACCCCACTCCTTTCATTCACAAAACCCCTCCCCCACCACAAACACCCTACCCACCACGGCCTACCCTCCCCACCCCACGGCCTACCCTCTCCACCCCACGGCCTACCCACGCCACCACAACCACCTCCCCATCACAATCCCCCACCCTAAACCCCTCCCCTACCGCACCACAAACCCCTCCCCACCACAAAACCCCTCCCCGACCAAAAACACCGTACCCACCCCACCCCTAGGCCAACCCTTCCCACCATAAACCCTCTCCCCAGGGCCGTCCCATTTGCCACCACAAACCCCTGCCCTCCACCACAACCTCTCCCCATCACTAACCCCTCCCAACCACAATCCCCCATCACTAACCCATTCCCAATCACAAACACCCTCCCTAAGCTATAACACACCTCAACCTCCCCCCCCCCCCCCATACCAAAATGTTGCGCCGCCCATCACTACCAAAACTTGTTTACAATAGACAAAACTTTTGCTTGATGCTGAATGGATGTTTCTGACACACCCCTTGTATTTCATTGGCCACAAGTACTCATTTAGGCTAGTGGATCCACCCATATATAGTGCTGGGAGATATCAACTTATAATCAAGCCTCTCGGTCTCAAACCCCAAATAACAAAATGTTCTTCATCTCATCAACAAGTATCAGAAATTGCGTAATTCAAACAGGAAATCAAACATAAACCTTACCTCAACAGTTATTCACTCCATTGGAACAATTATTTTGGGTTTCAAACATGAAAAATAGTGAATTTATTACGCATTTTGTCTTGGTGGGAGAATTTGGCCCCTAAATCAGTGGGCGAATTTGTCCACCTGCTAGAAATGACCCCGGACTGATTTTGATGTGCAGCTTTTGATTTTAAAGCACCATGTCATGCAAGGCTACACCTGGCTTGTTGAATATCACACAAGTATGTTTCATGAAATATACATAAATATCGTTTTAAAAACTTACCTTGTTTGACTGCGACCCGGCCGGACTGCAAATAACGTAACAAGCGATGGCAGCGGCGGAGACTTGCGTTGCGTGTGAATGTTGTGTCTGGGCTATCCCATAATACTTCGACCAATCACGATTTTTTGAGCGAACTTTACTCACTTGCAAATGAGTAAACGTGTCGAACGACTCATTAAAATTTTTACATGGGTCAATTCAAATGGGTCAGACTACACAAACCCATCTCACATGTAGTCAACGTGTCGAGTGACCCATTTAAATGCATTGACTCACCTTACGTGGGTAAATTCAAATGGGTCAGAACGCACCGACTCATCGCTTCGCTGGGACACGGTCACTTGACGCAGATAGACGGGTAATGTGAGATGACCTACTGCAAATGAGTCACTTGACCCATATTTGACCCAGAAAAGTTTTCTGTGAACCTGTATGTCCCGCGACCAAATCATGGGAACAAAGATATTTGAAAGAGGGGCCCAGTCAAGGGCGGAAATCCCAGGGAGATGGCGGATATACCCCCACACACTTTTTGACCTGGGGGGATGGTTAATGTAATCATCCCCCCTGATTTTTCACATCTACCAACAACAAAAAAGGAAAAAAGGGGGGAAAA
The DNA here is from genome assembly GCA_035610835.1 of Ophiura sarsii. NCBI lineage: Eukaryota > Metazoa > Echinodermata > Ophiuroidea > Amphilepidida > Ophiuridae > Ophiura > Ophiura sarsii. The sequence goes on along the minus strand of CM069459.1, from coordinate 7,421,043 downwards.
AGGAAAAAAAGAAAGAAAAATAGGGGAAAAAAGGAGAAAAAAAGGAAAAGAGAAAGAAAGGCGGGCCGGGAGGCATGCGAGGGACATAAGAACGTTTGGAGTTTATTGTACGTTGGTCAGGATACATACGCGTACGTACGTTGACTAGAATCCATCTTTTGTTTTTGGAGGTAACTAATTAACTTCTTTCTGGCATAGGCCTATCTGGCTATTTAAAAAGCCAATATTGATCACAAATAAAGTGATTGCTTTTCAATAAAATATTGGTCAAAAGTACACACCAAATCGCACCAAATGGGTTCGAAAATTTTACAAAAATCCAATTCTGAGCGGGGGGCACATCCCCCCTCAGAATCCCCCTGTTCGAGCTTTTAAACCATCTATACTAAAATCAAGAATACATGTATATCAGTATGCTCAACTTCTTTCGTGCATTGATAAAAAACAAAATATTTATTGAAAATGAAGTGATGGCTTTTCAATACAATATTGGTCAAAAGTATACACCAGATCACACCAAATGAGTTTGAAAATTGAAAAAAAATCTATTTCTGAGGGGGACACATCCCCCTCAGACTTCCCCTTATTGAAAATGAAGTGATGGCGTTTCAATACAATATTCGTCAAAAGTATACACAAGATCGCACCAAATGAGTTTGAAAATTGAAAAAAAATCTACTTCTCAGGGGGGCACACTCCCCTCAGACTCCCCCTGTTGGAGCTTTTAAACCATCTATACTAAAATCAAGAATACATCAGTATATTTTAGCCGCCAAATCAAATTAATTGAAGACTTATCATAATTATTAATATTAGGTCAGTAAATTACAGCATTTGTCTTTATCTTTCTTCTTTGCACGGTCGGGCGGTGTAGATCTATAATGTGTCGATACGTTGATATATGAGTTCTGATTTTATGTTGTTGGTCGATTCACCGATCATGTATGTACAAGATCTCAACTTTCTCCTCTAAACAAAGATTACATGAACCTGATATTGACGCATTGTTTACCAAAACAAACAAAAAATCGATTATTCAAACTCGAAAGCATTACGATAAATTTTATTTCAAACACTTAAATCTGTTTTTCAAATGCTCAAACCAGAGATAGAAAAATGCTTTGTATCGTACAAGTGGAAATATTCAAGGTATAAATCATTTCTGAGCTTTTCTGAGTGTGTATAAGATGAGGTATATGGTCTCGCAGAAAATATTTTACTTTTAAAATAACCACTTTTAAAGTTATAATCTATTATGAAAGAATTGTTTATTATTATTTTATTTTTAATACATTAAAATTACAGATGATGCAAAAAATAGGGAGTGTTGACAATAGCATGACAATAGCAAGGTCGTTTGACTATTGTGTTTGTGCATGTTTGTGACGACTGACCCCGTTTAACAATCTGCATAGCTCTCATAGGGCTTGGGTGACCTAACTATAGACTGGCTTAGACCAGGCGATTGAATCTCACAATCTGTGCACTGTTTATATTTGGCCCATAACACAGCGCACTCTATAACAGTTGCGACAAGCGATTAAGCAATCATAGTTGGGGCTGTTAAGGCATCACAGGGGAGGTTTAGTTCACATTCGTCTAAAAGCACCAAATTTGGCCCATATGTTGCTCATACCATACTCTTTTGATTTTTGATGGATGCCAAAATTGGAGCCTTCTGGGACCGCCATATTGGCCAATTCCAATATGGCCGCCATACTGGGGAATCAAAAATTCAAATTGCTTCAAATAGCTGAAAATTGTTTGTCTGAGAGGACCACTTCGGATGTGTGGTTACTGAGATATTGAGCAAAACGTGAACAGGTCGTTGACCTTTGCTTTTGGGCGTATATAGGCGTATGATAGGGATTGTGACCTTTCGACCCTGTATAAGGCACAAAAACGACTCCAGGTGGTAACAATTACCATTTCTTGAACCATTGTGATCTGACGAACAATTTGACAAAATCGGACCCCAAAAGCAAAGGTCAACGACCTTTTCACGTTTTGCTCAGTAACCACACATCGGACAAACAATTTGGTTTGCTAGTCAGCGTAATTGAAGCAATTTGAATTTTTGATCCCCCAGTATGGCGGCCATATTGGAATTGGCCAATATGGCCGTCCCTCCCAGAAGGCTCCAATTTTGGCATCTATCAAAAATCAAAAGAGTATGGTTCGAGCAACATATGGGTCCAATTTGGTGCTTTTAGAAGAATGTGAATCAAATAATCCCTTAGCCCCCAACTATTTGGAAATGATAGCGCGCCACCTATACCAGTTGCGACAAACTATTAAGGTCAAGAGAATCGGGGTTTTGTCTTGGGAGTTTCTTATCCCTTTATCCCTGCTTAGACAAGCTATAGGTTCCTTGACAATAGACGATCATTGGTCAAGAAGGATTCAGTAGGGTGCACAATTGGTTTCACTTGCGTAACCCAAGGATAAATTGGTAGGGTAATTTTTTTGCCCATGTCGTCAATGTGTCACATTTAGCTGGAGTAGCCTGAGTTGATGACAACATGATTTGTAATACAATAGCTCCCGAGTTCCAGTTCGACTAGTTGGCAAGACTATAAGTTTATGTACAATCATTGCTGTATTCGTTATAGTTCACTCGTATTTGACAACAAATTATAAGCGATCACTGCCTGCTGTTGAGCATATTGCCGGAGGGCTTATTCAACAAAGAAACTTACGGGAAGACAGAAGTTCTAATGATGTTAATCAGATCCTGAGCCTTCTCCCGTCATGCTATACATATCATCAACGTGCCACAAAGTCACCAAAATTGACATCAGAAATGAAGAAATTAGGGTGTAAAAGACGTCCGTCCGGACGCGCTGATTATCGGCGTCAAAAAAGTGCGGTACGTTCACCTTACAGAGTTTTCTAGATATCCATCCGCAGATAGAATCAATGGCAGGAGCTTTCTTCAAAAGAGGAGGAGTCACCATGGAAGAATCCAGTTTGGCATGGAGAAAACTGATGCCTTTGACTACACCTGTTCAAAAAACGATTGTTGATTTTCCCGGGTTTTTTAACAATGCAGAATTAGTGGGACATGTTCAAAGTAACATTGTTGCCGTTAAAGATCTAAAGCTGATCGTGATATTGAGAGATCCTGTCGAAAGAGCGATATCAGATTACCTACATGTTTTGGAGACGTCACATCGGGAACAACCAGAACGCGTACAATATCGCAACGAGGTTATCAGAAATGAGAAAGGGATTGAGATTAATAGTAAAAATGTAACCGTGTTTCAGAAAGAGTATGAATTGTTTGATACTTTTGAGGAAACGGTCATTAAAACCGACGGTTCAATAGTGATAAATACCAAACATCCATTGATCAGAAAAGGTATCTACATTGACTATCTCCAAGATCTCTTCCGTGTCGTTGACACTGGCGTAACAACAGGGGGGGATGGGGGGGATATATCCCCCCCCCCCCCAGATTTTTACCTGGGGGGATGCCTAATGTAATCATCCCCCCCAGATTTTTCATAACCAATAATTTTAAAAGTGACGTATTTAAACAAATAGGTGGGCGTAAAGATTCACACACTGCACACTGGACACAACCACACTGGGACATTCAATTCATTCATTGCAGTTTGGATTTTATCATTTTAAAATGAAAACAATGACGACAGCGATTTTTGGGCTACAAAATGAGCCCAATCTGTAAAAAGTGTATTATTTGGGTTACAAAAGGCGGGCAATAGTTTGACGAGCGTAGCGAGTAAAAAAATATTTTGAGGTTAAAAAAGTCTTTCATCCCCCCCACTCAAAAAAAGTAGTTACGCCCCTGGTCGTTGACAAACACAAAGTTCTTATATTGGACGGAGATCGTTTCCAGAAAGATCCCGTGGCTGTTTTAAAGCAGGTCGAGACATTAATGGAGATTCCCCATTTCTTTCATGACACCCATTTCCACTATGATAAAAGCAAAGGATTTTACTGTGCAGATGTACCAGGACGTCCGGATAAATCCTGTATGGGTAAAGCGAAGGGGCGAGCACATCCGGATATTGTTGATGAAGTCCTTCAAGAATTGTATACTTTTTATCGACCGTATAATACGGAATTGGAACAGTACTTGAACCAGACGTTTATGTGGGTTGACTGATGATGATGGATAATGATGGTGTGAAAACTCCAGTGGCGAAACTACATGTAGGGTTTTCAATTGAAGGGGGCATGAGGGGCGACAGACCTGCAGTGATCAGGGGTGGGCACAACCGACTATTTTTGTACATTATACACTCTAATTGTAAAAGAGTGAAAAACCACTCAAAAAGAGTGAAATTTCACTCTTACAAAGACTGAAGAGCCAACAGAGTGACTGTTTTGAGTAGTTCACTCTTCCAAAAGAGTGAATTTGCTAGCACGTTTGGGAGAGTGAACTTCCATCTCCAAAAACTCACTCCTTTTGAGCTGTTTTCACTCTTTTACATTTATCATGCTTTTAGATTGCATTTTATACGTAAGGTCATAATTTTTACCACATAATACTACATATCAAAAAGACGACAGCAGCGCAGTGAAAAAGAGCTAAGCTTGTATTGGCAGATGAAGTGGCAGCTCTGTGTTCTGTGTGTTCGGCCTAATAAACATGTACATGACCGTGGTGTCTTCATCACCATGTCGTCCTTGCGGCTGGCTGGCTCTCTAATTCGGTCTGTACGTGCTATATGAGATGCATGTACAGCACGACTTACTGCGTGCCGCCCCAAATGTGAAATGTTTTAAAAAGCTTTTAAAAACTCATCTCTTCCCTGTGGAATAGTTCAGCCTTATTTTTAACACAATTATTGTATACATGTATATTGGTCTTTTAGTGGTTTACAGTTTTTATCACTTTTCAAATGCATCAAGTATTTTTGATGTATATAATATATGCAATGTTATGTATACACTGCAAAATCAAGTGTTAAAGATGAACGTGTTCTGAACGTGTTCAGATGTTAAAATCTTTATGTTAGTGTTATTAAAATAACGCAAATGTTTACTTATTAACATTCAAATGTTACATTATCAACACAACTGTTAAGACATTGTTATAGAAGTGTTTATGCAGCATTACTGGTGTTAACCATAACGCTCTAGTGTTAATATTTAAACGTTAGTGTTCGACCACTCTGTTGAACATGATGATGAATAAGCACATGGCGTTCTAAACGTGTTATTAGTTAACATGTTCAAACGTTAATATTACTATGGTAGTGTTAAAACAAGAACACCAATGTCGATTTATAACGTTTAGTGTTAAAGATGAACGTGTTCTGAATGTGTTCAGATGTTAAAATCTTTATGTTAGTGTTATTAAAATAACGCAAATGTTTACTTATTAACATTCAAATGTTACATTATCAACACAACTGTTAAGACATTGTTATAGAAGTGTTTATGCAGCATTACTGGTGTTAGCCATAACGCTCTAGTGTTAATATTTAAACGTTAGTGTTCGACCACTCTGTTGAACATGATGATGAATAAGCACATGGCGTTCTAAACGTGTTATTAGTTAACATGTTCAAACGTTAATATTACTATGGTAGTGTTAAAACAAGAACACCAATGTCGATTTATAACATTTAGTGTTAAAGATGAACGTGTTCTGAACGTGTTCAGATGTTAAAATCTTTATGTTAGTGTTATTAAAATAACGCAAATGTTTACTTATTAACATTCAAATGTTACATTATCAACACAACTGTTAAGACATTGTTATAGAAGTGTTTATGCAGCATTACTGGTGTTAACCATAACGCTCTAGTGTTAATATTTAAACGTTAGTGTTCGACCACTCTGTTGAACATGATGATGAATAAGCACATGGCGTTCTAAACGTGTTATTAGTTAACATGTTCAAACGTTAATATTACTATGGTAGTGTTAAAACAAATTATGTTACCTGGGCTGTAATCGCTAATTTGCATATTTTACCTGGCCTTACATGAGTCGAGTAAATTGTGGAAATAGCTCATTAGCATAATTTCAATGGTACAAAAATTAGCACCGGTGCTCGTTTGTAACCTTTAAATGATGGTAATGAGCTAATTTGCACCTTTTATTTATTTAAACCTATTTCTTTTTAAAATTTAAGTCGATACATACATTTAACAGCTTTTAACACCATAGAAAGTATTTTGATCTGTATACGTAAGTTCTCATATGTATAGCTAAAGGCAAGTCATTGTTCACTAATGCCATATACATTGTACATTGAGCAAGAACATAGTACACATGAAAAGGTCAATGCCCGCCCCTCCCTCTATAATACCACTACCGTTCCCTGGTTGCCATGGTGTAACTAACCGAATTTGATGAAAGTTTTTTACACGTTTGGGATAAAATGTGAACAGTAGCATTAATAAAATAAGTTATTAACGCAATGAAGTGTTAATTAAGTGTTACTTCTTATTAACGTGTCAAAGTGTTAAATATTATTAACATATGAACATGTTAATACATAACATTAATGTTGAAGTATTAACATAGACGTTATTGCCTGGCAGCACAGTTATGTTAACGCTGATGATACTCATGAACATGTTCATGTGTTAATGATGAACACTTGAACGTGTTCATCATTAACACATGAACGTGTTAATTAAGTGTTACTCTAAGGTGTTAATAAAAGTGTTCAAATATTAACACTTGATTTTGCAGTGTAGAAGAGCTTTGTTGCAAAAGGACCACCGTCCATTTCTATACATGTTACTCATTTTGCATTATTGAATTTGCATTGACAAGTCTATGGAATTAATCAAATTATTGTGGCTGTGTTCATTACGGTTTCTATGACTTGGATTAATGCATCCATGCACGCCAATTGAGGCACCAACAATCCAAGCCACATTCCACATAATGCAAAACGAGTAACATGTCGAAGTGGATGTAGGCCTTTTTGCAGCACAGCTCTTCACATTTTGTTATGCTGGTCTGCAGCTAAATAATAATTTAAAATGTTCTCTTATTGTGGGGTTTGTAAAGGATTAGATCGTTACAAACTTCACAAAACGGCCATCTTTGGCACACACATTGGTAGGGATATATAAGATACTAGAATTTCTCAAGAAGCAAAATGTAGACTCATATTTGGGGTAAAATTCTGATTTTTTTTTTTTTTGGGGGGGGGGGGGAAATGTGTTTTTTTATATTATTTTGTATATGATCTATCATAGACCCATTATCTTGGTAAAAGAACCACTGTTAAATGTGTAGGGATATAAGATAGGCTACTCGAAATTGTTAAAGCGCAACATTTTAGACCCATATTTGGGGTAAAATTCGGATTTTGTGGGGAAAAATGTGTGTTTTTATATTATTTTGTACATGATCTATTATAGACACATTATCTTGGTGATAGAACAACTTCTAAATGTGTAGAAAGTTTCATTAAGGGGGCTGTGGACTCTCAGGTACAGCCTCCGTAAAACTGCCGTAACTTCTTCAATATTCATTTAATCTTTATAAATGTATACAGTTTTTTGCAGAAAAGGGTTCAATGAATCCAACCATAATAATGAAATTGACCATTTTGGAAAAAATTATAAAAAACATGTTTTTTGACCCATTTTAGGTTTGGAAAAGATAACTCAAAAAAAAAAAATTGTTAAATTTTGTCATACTAGTTTTATGATAATCGTGATAACATTCCCTAGGAGCGTTTTTTTTTTTTAATATCTTATTTTTTATTTTTTGAGTTACAGACCAAAAAGTGCCAAAAAAAATTTTCCCAAAAAATGGTGATTTTCATGATTTTGGCGGTAAAAAATCACATTTTTTGGCCCCTTTTGGTCTGTATCTTAAAAAATAAAAAATAAGATATTAAAAATAAAAAAAGCGCTCCTGGGGAATGTTATCAGGATTATCATAAAACTAGTATGACAAAATTTAACAAAATATATTTTGAGTTATCTTTTCCAAACCTAAAATGGGTCAAAAAAGGTGTTTTTTATAATTTTTTTCCAAAATGGTCAATTTCGTTATCATAGTTGGATGCATTGAACCCTTTTCTGCAAAAAACTGTATACGTTCATAAAGATTAAATGAATATTGAAGAAGTTACGGCAGTTTTACGGAGGCTGTACCTGAGAGTCCACACCCCCCTTAATACAATTTACACACATAAAATGTTAAAAGCAATGAAATAACATTGGATTTGGAATTTAAAACACGTCTTATCTCGAAATTTTAAAAGATTTTCACATGGAGTTTAGCTTACAATTTCTTAAAATAATAAATAATAATACATCTGTACTTCCTTTTGACATGTGCGTGATGTTTTATGTCAACATTATGATTAACGAACGCGTATGGGTGTTACTGTTTCCATAAATACAGGTCCAGTGGGTAAATTTGCATTGTCTATATTCAAATGGTTCAATATCCTGTTATACGAATGTACTTGGTTAATTTTCATTTTAAAATCTGATTAAGTACATCAAGTTGCACTGGTATAACACCACAACTTGTATATTATATCAACATTTTTTCTTATTTTGGTGAAAATTCGGCAAAATGTCCTACAATTTTGGCAAAAAAGTGTGACATAAAAAGACAGGGTCAAAATATTAACAATATGGTGTTTTGTTTAGAGTAATTGTGTTATCTGTAGGCTAAATGATCAATATTAAACTTGTTTTGAAGTGTTAAACACATTTTTCATAAGCAAATTACTGAAAAGTAATAATTGAATACATGGCAATTTTACCGTCACCGTGTAACATTTGGTGTCTCAAAAACCCCGTTACACGGTGAAGGCAGTTTTTTTAAAACATTTAACAGTGATAATAATCTCCATCTTATTTCCCTTTTGTTTATTTTACAAGCCTCTCTGATAGGTTAAAGGATAATAGAGAAGTTAAACTGAAATTGCAACAAACATAGACAATATAGCGGTTTTTAAGTTTGAATATTACGTTTGGTGTCTCCAAAAATGTTACACTGTGAGAACTTTAGGGTAACATCGTAGTTATGTACCAGCACACTTTATGAATAAATTGTGGATAAACTGTCTCTTCGTATAGGCTCCTAGCATACATGAAACAAAAGTTTTCAGTTTATCAATATAATTTGAGTTACAAGGAAATTAAGGTTTGGTGTCTCCGTTACACGGGGATGCATGAAATATCAATTCCACCACCCCAAAAATAGGTAATCTCATCTTTTCACTGTTAATGATGTTAATACGAGGGGCGTTCAATAAATACCTGCAACCATTGTTTTTCTCCACTCATGCGCGACGTATGCCAACTAGAATTAGGGAAATTTGAAATATGGGTCTTTATCTTTCCTCGCATGCATGAATGAACAATATCGTTTGTGGGATTACGTAATGGCACATGCGTAAAATCAATACTTTCTGGCACTGCATGAAAAATAGCTGATCAGGGCGGAGAATATTTGCAAGCAATTTGATGCACAGTTACTTTTTTCAAAATATCTCAAGAACCGATGCATGGAATAAGTTGCCGTTTGAGACAGTGATAGACCAGTACTATGTGCTCAACATTACTTATTTTCAGATGCAAATTATGGAGAAAAAATACTTATTATGTAACATTAAAACGTCATCTTTTTGTCATAGCTTAAAAGAAATTCTTTAATGAATAAACAGTCACGGTCAAGGTATACAACCGCAAGATTTGTCTTAAACCTCTTGTTCCTCATTGTTACATGTCATAGATTTAAATGGGAGATTACAAAGACAATATCTGAAACCGTTTTCTGCAGAGAATTTTTTTATACAATGAAGCTTTTTTTACCCAATTTGAGTAAATTCACTATACTGACCATAACATTAACTTGAATTGTATTTTCAAATAGATGTTTACATTTTCGAACTTTGTATATGTATTGAAGTTCACCACAGTTCTTGTTTTCTTAAATTCAATTCCTTATCTGTAACTTTTACGTTGGTTGCAGTGATTGTTTAACATTTCTACTCATTATGAGCGCTTTCTGACCACCGTGCGTTCTACGCATGCGCAGATTTTTATTCCAAGTTCAACAATTCTCGATGTATTTATTGATACCCTGTCATCTATACAATAACGAATCCTGCATTTGCTGTGGTATTTCAGGAAATCCCAATTGTTTGCTATAACTATCATTTTCATTTCTTTGGATTTTCGGCATTTTGGGGCTCACTGTCAAAGCCTAATGTTGACTAAGATAAGATGCAGTGTATTTCTAAAAGTTGTCGTTGACAGAACCTCTCCATTTAGGACCTCGTTGAACATGGTCTCTGGTTTCCCGATGCAAAATGTTAGACTTGCACACCAATCCGGAACAAAGTTCTGCTCATTTCAATATACGTGCTATCAAGCAAATTCAAAATTCCTGCCAAAGTGGCATGTTTTTCAGTGTCCAAATATGGGTTACTTTATGCTAATGCTATTACGTAATTATGAATATTCAGTAAATCCAGATTGTGTTAAATGATAGATTAAGGTTCATAATTTAAAATGTACCCACTTAGATTTCACAGAATTACTCAGGTGTGGAGAACAACAATGGTTGCGGGTATTTATTGAATGCCCCTCGTAGAGTAAAGCAATGGCAAATTACTCGAAAACGAAGGAATTAATCAACATGATAAAAAATGCCTTTAGAAAAAAGAAGAAGAAAAAAGTGATCAGACAGTTTCTGCAGTTGCCAGGCATAATTGAACATTTTTGGTGTCTTTTGGACAGTTACACGGGGAGACGAGTATTTCAAAGAAATACTGATGTTATAATGGTGAAAATGTATCTCTGTACGCTTCAATGACCTGTTCTGATCCATTTTCATGAAATAGAATAATGGAACATATTATGAAAGTTGTTATTCAGTTAATATAGACACATTTTGAATATTTAGACCTAATTTATGTATGTCACACATTGGCCTCCTTATTTATGGAAACACCCATATGACATCCTTTTTCTCGCGAAGTGAGTTTGTTACTACTTTAGATACTAAAACAAACCTGTACTGGTTCAAGTTCAGCACGCTCGTTGCAGAGATCAACTTATTTTCTAGCAAGGTCACATCATGGATATATTGCATTTGGTTCTCTAGGTATAGTGTTAAATAAACCACCCAAACCTGACAAGTACCCTTGGTTTCATTTGTTGAAAATTTCACTCATACAAGTTAACAAACAAACCTGTCAACCAATCATAACAGCTGATTATTTTATAACTATTTCCAATTATCCATACGCAACCTTTTCACAATTTAGCAGATATACTCATAACACACAAGGACCACATCAACGTCTTTGTGCACTTATAATAAGTCCCATCATTCACCACGGTATTGACACAATGACCTGAAATAGTACTAATGGATAGGTAATTGTTTTGGTGAGAGATTGGTGCAGCCAAATAGTTTTGTATGTAACAGGAAGGTTCAATACAATAAATTGTGAATTTTAATAATGGAAAACTACACATGCCATGGTAAATCAAGGATTGTTCCTGGTTAAATCATGCATTAGTGTAGCAACTACATGTAATAATAATGACTGGTTTGTGTATTTAAAGTGCCACATTATTATGGCTCAAACTTAAAGATTGCAATTGAAAAGTTATTAAAAAAGTTTATTATTTATTATTAATTAATCATTAATCATTCATTAATCATTAGTTAATTATTTATTAATCATCAATTACTCAATAATAAATTGATGATTGATAAGTATTAATAATTAATATATGATTAATTATTTATTTATTAATTAATTAATACTTGATAATTAATCTATTGGTTGATACTTAATTAATCATTAATGAATCGTAATTAATTATTAATTAATCATTAATTAATTATCCATTACTTAATTAGTTGTTTTTGCCCCTGGTTGACTTTGATGTGATAAGTCTATATATTCTTAATTAGATACAAAATATTCCTGTAGTATTTGGGACTTTTAACTCAAATGTTCAGGAAGTTTGTTATACAATCATGTACAATCTAACTGTGACTGTTATAAAAACAGATCTTGAACTTGATTTCAAGGAAACTGAAAGTGCATGTTTTGTTATGACACAATTCTCTTTAAAATACTCTTCCTTTATTTCTGCTTGCCTTCAAACTTAACCCCCTCTAAGCGAGGCAGTGGCGTAGCTCAGGGGGGGGGGGGGGGGGGGGAATGCCCCCCCTGACGAAAAAACTCAATTTGGGCCCCCGCCCCCACCCCCTCAAAAAAAAGGTGGAAAAAAAAGTAAATAGGAAAAAATGAGAAAAAAGACCGAGGTTATTAGCCAAAAAGAAGGCAAAATTGTACATATAGTACATTTACTGTGCGGTGTTTTTTTGACTGTGCGATTTGTTTTGGACTGTGTGAAATTCACGAGGTAAGTGACTTGAAAAAAAAATCCTAGCTACGCCACTGAAGCGAGGATTGTGTTTTAACACTCTTCTTGTTTCACATAGAGTGACTTCAGCCAAAATAGAAAAGAACCATTGTATTCATATTACCAAATAATGTATTTCTGTCGATGAAACATCATCTTTACCCGCGCGATTACAAATCTATTAATGTTATCGTTCTTTGTTTTCTTAATTTTTTTATTGCAATACTATGAGAATTATTAACATTGTTACACTGAGAAAAAAGTTTACACAGCTAAGTGTAAAATTATATTTCCTGTGTTCGCACAGAACACTATCATTTCTATGTAAAAGTTTACATAACATGTGTTATGTAAAATTTAACTTGTTAGTTATCTAAAATATTACTAAATTAATGTGTAAGAAAATTAACATATAAGTTATGCAAATAATTTACCAACAACTTATGTAAAACAATAAGAGCATGATTGTTATGTAAACATTAACATGTCATTGTTATGTAATTTTTTACAAATTATTTATGTAAAATTAAACGATTTTACTAAGAAATGGTGTGAAAACTACATAATTTTACACATTTCTTGTGTTCATTTGATAGAATTTCATAATTGTTATGTAAAAAACACATTACAATTATTTTATGTTCAGTTATAAAAACATAATAATAATTCACTTCGTTATTATGTAAAATTTTACTAATTATTTATGTAAAATCAAAATTTTACTAGGAAACTGTGTAAACAATACACAACTATTGTGGACAATTTAACATATTTCTGATGGAAAAGTACATCGAAAACTTTGAATGTAAGTAAATCACTGCACTGATAAACTTATAGTTGTTATTGATGCGTACATGTATTCAATTGTTGATGAAAAATGAGCGCCCCCCCCCCCCCTCGTGCCATCTGTTAAGCTCTGATACCCTCTGAACTAAACCCCGGGAAATAACTCTCAACCACAAAGACACACGGCCTGACGGCCTCTATACCCGGGGCTAATAATATTATTTGCCCTATAATACTAGTAGGTAATACATGGCAGGTAATTACCTGCCATGGTATACTATAGCACATTCGCTACACTAGGGTCTGCCACACAGAGCGTGTGCACACTCATGTGAATTTACTTGTTTTCAGGCAAAACTTAATGGACTGGTTTGAAAAAACTTAATAATTTATAAATGTACACTCTTCACCATTAATTAGATTGATCTCTTCTCTATCTGAATCTGAAGTTGGTGATTATTCTACACCTGGAAGTATTTAAAAAAAAAAATCTTTGCAAGTACTTTTTATGCCTTGCCTGAAAGTCACACACTTGGGTCCCATTGACAGCCCACACTAAGCAATGCAGCTCAGCATTGAAAAACACCCATACCAATAATTGACCATTCTGTTATGATGCACTCCTTATTTGGCACTGAGCTTGCTATATATGGTAGCTATGACCTCTCTGTACATGACCCTGGGTCATACATGTCAATCGAATGTTATTCGGCTGAGTTGTGGCTAGTTACATAATGTTTGGGAATTTGCTCTAAATTTTGATATAATTGCCCGATTTGAAAATTTAAAGGCCCAATTTGAAAGGTAGAAGGTACCAGATGCTAGTAAAAACTCTCTACTTTTGGCTGATATCAATGATATGTATATCCATTGAATGCATCACCCCAGAAAAAGACCCCAAAACACAGAATAAGCTTATTATGGTAGCTTACTGCAGACCTCTCCACAGCAATTGCACTGATCGATAGCAACATACTGGAAATGGCTAGCGAATATGTTCAGGAATAAACTTATGTAAACAAAATGCGAATCAAACTGACATAATTTGCATATATGCAAAATTTGAATACATAATGAGCTCATTTGCATATTTAATGAGATAATTAACTAAATTTTACATTTTAATATACGTCTTGTCACAGGTAAATAGTATACCAAAGCTCATCTCTCTACTGCTTGTAGAACTTCAGATATTCACGTTACGCATATTAATTAGCTGGACTTAGTCATTTTTTGACGATTTTCAGAGTTGCGATTATGAATTTTGAGTAAAATGGCATATTCTGGAGTCTGCTGTACAAATATGAAATAAATATCATGTCTGATTTTAATAGAAATGGATAAACCTATGGCCAGTACCTTGCATCTGTGTTTTGTAGCTACTGTATGTACATAGTTTTATAATTAGAAGGGTGTAAACTACAACTAACTACATTTGGTTGGATCTATGATTCAACCAAATGAAATAGCCCCTGGTTTCAAAGCCGATAAAACTGTGTCACAGCAGCGAATAGTTCACATAAAAATATTTCTTGAACACCGCAAAGGTAAAACGTTTGCAAATAAGATTATCAGTAATACGTTTTCCTACAGAGCATTCCTACCTACCTTATTTTTAAAACCGAAAAACGGAAGCAGAAAAACAGCGCATTATCTGTGGTGCGAAAATGAAAATTCGTGAAAACATGTCGTCTAAACGGATTAAGATATCGACTTCCTTTGTGTGTACCACCTGTGTCTCTTCAACAACTGTCAAGTACTGTCAAAATACTGTCAAAATATCGCGCACATGTGCGCGATGTTTTGCGAGAATTCACGTTTAACGTGAATTCTCGCAAAATATCGCGAGACCTCGTGACGTTATCAAAACAATGTCGCCGAATCATGTTTTTTTCCGACCACACCATTTTCTTCAAATACAATTTGACGACGATGTAATCCACCGATTTTCATGTTTGAATTATATTTGTAACTCTGAAGTATTTGCTAAGCCCAAGTGACATTTTCTAAGACGTCAAATGTAGCCTGGACGGTATTAAGTGCATACCACTGAAAATTGGGTTTATATGCCACCACACAACGCGGGAGTTCCGTCACGATCGATCGCGTGGTAGAATTCGCGTGTAGGTGTAAACTTGCTAACATGTCAGTTTTGACCATAAATGGCACTTTTTGGCAGATTTCCGGTCATATTTTCCAATAATCAATGGACGACATCTTGAGAACCGTACAACCTTTTTGCATGATTTTTTTGCCAAATTTCTACTTTTGCAATTATCTACAACATGAGACTAATTTTGTACACTTTCAGTGCATTTGAATTTTTTGGGTGCTATATCTAATACTAGCCTTGAAACATATACAACATGTACGGCAACCGGTAGGCCTACATACCGAATCACAGACACATCAACTGCATTTTCCATCGGCAACAATTGAAATATATACGCATCAATAACAACTATAAGTTTATCAGTGCAGTGATTTACTTACATTCAAAGTTTTCGATGTACTTTTCCAGCCCCCACTGCTGCAGAATTGCAGACTAGACCTCTTCAATACAAGCTTCTCCTGCATCGGCCATGTTGAAACTGCATGGTATATGTTCACCGCGTACGTATAACAAACATGATGAATCGAAAAATTTACATCACAATTACGTAGTCACACGCACCATGTGCTTTTTTTACATAACAAACATGTACAATTAACATTATAAATTGTAAATCTTACACACTTTTAATGTTCATCTTTTTTTTTGCAAATATATTGTGTAAAACATACACAACTTTGGTAAACAGTCAATTTAACATAAGAAATAAGTACTGACATTTTTTACACAAATATTATGTTCCAAATTGTTACATGTCTTGTGTTATTTTTATCAAATAAAAGTTTACATATTTTCCGTTTACATATTGTTTTCTCTGTGTACCAGTATGTTTGTTAACAAGTTTCATAAACTTAAGCTATGGTATAAATGTTCAGAATGTTAAAAAAAATAAAAATATTTGATCATTTTGCCACAAAGATTTTCATAATTGCTTTAAACCTTAATATGATGGAAGTTATACAAGTGAAATGAATCTAACCAATTATTATCCCCATTTATATGACGAACTATGACAAAATACTTTTGCCTAATAATCTATCATTATTAGAATTGCCATATTATTTGTTATCCGAAATCTGGTATATGTTTCATTTCAGAGACCCTTATTTTGCCTAAATTGTAGTTATGTGACCTTTGTCTTATAAAAATGGCATTATAGATTATATATTGTATTTCGTTTAGAAATAATGCCAGTGGCCTGACCTCAAAGAGGTTTTTTTAAATCGTACATTTTTTTCATTAACATGAAGCCATTTACATCTAAAAATGTGATCTTTCTGAAAGTTCGACAAGGATTGTTTTGTGTAGTTTGTTGTCATCGGACCTTTTCCTATAGTGAACAAAAGCAGTATGTCGATTGCTCAACGTCATTCAGAGATTTAAACAATAAAAATGTTAAAAAACATATATTTTGGCTTACAAATAGGCCTATGTTTTTAGGTAAAAATACTATGTATATCATATTGTTGGGATAAGTGTTTTGAACAAAAAAGTCAATCACAACTTCGATCGTAGATCAATAGTTTTTGAACTGTGACCTTTTGAAAATGACAAGTTGGCCAAAATAGGCCATTTTGGTCATTTTTTCGCAAAATTGGCACAAAAATGACATGTTATCATCATTAAAATATTTTGACTCATTATGAATTGATAAACCATGTTATAATGTTGGTATATAGATGTACTTTACATTACAACACATTTCAAAAGTCAATGGTGTGTTGATGCCATGGCAACCAACTTTAATATCCTTCAAATTCATCAACAATAGGTCAAATTTTGGAAAAATGGCCCAAAATGGTCCATTTTCGCCAACTTGTCATTTTTAAAAGGTCACAGTTCAAAAACTATTGATCAACGATCGAAGTTGTGATTGACTTTTTTGTTCAAAACACTTTTTATCCCATCAATATGACATACTTTTTATGGTAAATAGCCCATGTTTTATTTTTTTACCATGTTACATTTAGATTTTGACCTCACATTGAAACACATGTGACCTTTGACCCTAAATCGAGGTATAGGGTCCTAACGTGCAACCTACGAACGTGGGATCAGGTGAATTTGTGTTTCGGGATACATTTGCCACCTTTTGGTAATAATTTCATGTTCTGCCCAGAGGTGGACAACAAGAGTGAAAGATACAGACCATCGTCCCATACACTCTTAGAAAAAAGGGTGCTTCAGGGGTTCTTGGCTGTCCCGTATATGGAACCCTCAGGGTTAAAGGTTCTTTTAGTTTAAAGAACCCAAAAAACTTCTGTTAAAGACGCATTTTTTGTTCTTTTTTGAACCTATTGGTTCTTTGTGGAACCTATATAGGGTTCTAAAAAGGGTTCCATATACGGGACAGCTAAGAGTGTAGTCTATATACCATATACCTTTCGCATCGAAGCATCTCAAATTCTAAAGTTGAAACATGATAGGAGTTATATTTTAGGCATTTCCTGAAAATCTGAGTAAAATACCATTTGTTGTTTTGAAGCTACACTGAAAGCCAAACTGGAGTCAAGTGACTCTTGAAATGGAGTAAATCTGCCATGACTCTCCAAAGGAGTCATCCTGACTCTTCAAAGGAGTAATCTTGACTCTCCAAAGGAGTCGTCCTGACTCCCCAAAGGAGTCATCCTAGCCGTCGGAAAGAGTCATCGCCCATGACTCTCCAAAGGAGTCATCTTGACTCTCTGGAGCTAATTTGCATATTTTACTTGGTCTTATATTAGCCGAGTAAAATGCACAAATCGCTCATTAGCATAATTGCAATGGTACAAAAATTAGCACCGATGCTCGTGTATACCATTTCAATTATGCTAATGAGCTAATTTGCACATTTTATTTATTTAAACCTATTAATTTATTTGAATTAAGTCGATACCTTAATTTAACACCGTTGAATGTATATTGATATATATGCATATTTCTCACTGGTTAAGAAAGGAAAGTGATTGCTCACTAAGTAAATGCAAATACATTGAGCAAGAACATAAACATCAAAGAACCAATTACCTTAAAGCCCCCCCCCCCCTCCAGTTCTCAGTGTCTTATTCCTACCTGGAGTCACGGTGACTCTATTTAGCCAGTTGGAGTCATTATTACTCTCGAAAGGGAGTCCAGCCTACATGTGACTCTATGTCAATATTGACTCCATTTGAAGAGTCACAAGACTCCCTTGAAGAGTCATGCATCATGACTCTCCAAAGGAGTCAGTAAATGTTGACTCTCCAAGGGAGTCATGTGACACTCTTCAATATTGACATAGAGTCACATGTAGGCTGGACTCCCTTTATAGAGTAACCCTGACTCCAATTTGGCTTTCAGTGTCTTTCAGTCCATTTTGAACATCTTTGAATTGTCTCTATATTGAGGATATTATTCACCACCAATGCACTCCCCATAGACGTTGTGAAATGGGCTACGGCGCGTAGGTCTACGCGCTGAGGCCTACATTTTGTTTTTGATTTGTTTTTGATTTGTTTTTGATTTTTTACAATTTCTTTTTTTAAAGGTCTCTGTAAGCTTGGATTAGCAAAAAAATAAAATCGCATACCTCATAGCCTTTTTCCTAAAAAATAAAATCAAATCGCACAGCACTTTTTTGCCAAATATTTCTGAGACAGACCTTCTTTGTTTGGCCTAAATGATGTCGTTCTCTTTGGAGATTTTCAACAAAAAACACCTTCAAAAAGCCAGGACAAGTACTGTTTTTTTTGCTACGCAACGTGAACAATTTGAGTCAGGCGGGATCTGTAAAAAAACTCAACAAAAGCAAGTCTTACACTTTGTTTAGGTCATTTGTGCCTAAAAGATTCATCCAAATGTCTATCTAGCCTGTTTGGCAAAAACATAAACGAAAGTTACTTTAAATGACCTACATAAGTACGACTTTCTTTTATTGAGCAATTTATATGGTTTAAACTGGACTAACCTTACGTTAGTCGAGCCAAGCCGGACTAACTTACGTTAGTCAAGCTTGACTAACCTTACGCGTTTAGTCAGAATGGACACCATCTGGACAAACTTAAAGATAGTCGAGCGACTAGCCTAAACTAGTCCAGCGTATAAGGACGGAGTTGAACGGACTAACAAAGCTTAGGCTAAAGCTAGTCAAAATGGACACCGTCTGGACTATAGCTTTAAGTTTCAGGCGACCTGGTTAGGTTTTCAGTGTTCAGCCATCTGAATGTTAGGCCTACTCGCCTATGATTTTAAATGCAAGTATTTGTGAAATGATAGCACTGTAAAATCGATAATAATGATAATTTTTAAATATCTATATAGGGTAAACAATACCAGCGGACCTATATAGACTTTTCAGTAATCTAGTAAAAGTAAAGCACCTCGGGGAGAATTTTTCTTCAAAAAGCGCGTATACGTACACACGCGCACCTTCGCACCGTTAGAACATGCAATTTTGAAATTTCACGTTTTGACCATGTTTCTTGTGGAGGCCGCATCTTCAAAACGGAAGAATGAAATGTAAT